>JASAMX010031808.1:20000-41226 GCA_030248175.1 Microlaimidae sp. YZB2_3 | reverse complement strand
CCGCTCTTGCTCTTAGTATGGCGCGTTTTGAAAATTTGTAACTTAGTGCACAAGGTCGGAGCGGAGCCAAGATTTCCGAAAGCCTGGGGTGAGGAGGGGATGCACTGCACCGCACTCCATACAAATTTTTGAAATAGTGGTTACTTCTCGCGAAGTAATTATTATCCATACAAATTACAAATATTTGAAATCGGGGTAACTTCGCGCCAAGTAATTATTATCTATTTGAATTTTTGAAAAAATAGGGGTAACTTCGCGCGAAGTAATTATTATCGATTTTTATTCGCAGTATTTTTTACGTTAAACTCAAAGGCTTGATTTATATACACCGAAGTGACAAGGGATAAGTAACACCGACCGCCTTCTGCACGCGTTAACACCCTTATACCAAAAATATATAATATACCAGACCTGAGCACGGTCTGGAAATGCCCTCCGGCTTTATTGGAGGATTTGCCCCGAAAAAAATCGCTTTATTGCCCCCCCCCCCCCCGCCAAAAAATGAAAAGCTACCCTAAAATTATGACGCCGTTTTTGATCTATGATGACGCCATTATCGCAATTTTTTTGCAGGTTTTAGCCTATTTCAATGTATTTTATTTAAGCCGTTTCAGACGTATTTTTACCTTATTTTCGCTTTTTTTTGTACCTTTTCTTAGTTGCCCTCTTTTTTTCTCCTTTTTTCCTCTTTTCTTCCCCCCTGCTTGCCCCCCCCCCCCCGTTTTAACCCCGGGGGGGGGGGGGCCGTGCACAGGTCTGATATACCGAAAAATGTGCAACTCCTATATAAAAAAATGTAAGTCAATGTAGGTCATTATAATGAGCCTCTCCATTTAAATATCAGCCTCCATTATGATGACATAGTAGCCATTTTAATTCGCCGAATTAAAATGGAGGAGGAAGCCCGTTTTCATAATAGCCATTTATTGATTTAATTTTACTTCATATGTATATGCTCAGCAAGTGTAAAATTGTCCGGGCCGTATGAGTTTTACGGTGTTGAACAGTATCAAACCGACGCAGGAAAGCTCCTGCGCCCCGGACAGTATTACACTTGTTTGAGTTGTAAATCTATACGAAATAAAATTAAGAATGGGCGAATGGCTTTGTATAATGGCTTTCTTTCCATTTTAACTCGCGGAATTAAAGGGACTATTATGCCATTATAATAAAATATAATTTTTTAAATGGAAAAAATTAATTTAATCAACCTCTCTTTTTCTGTACTTTTTTATATATGGGGATTACACATTCTTCGGTATATTATATATTTTTGGTTATATTGTCACTGGTTTGCGGTGTGAACGCGTTGTCGCCAGTCACTCCGGTCTCAACCATCCAGAAAAGTTTTACGTTTAAAAAACAATAACATTAAAAATTGTGCGACAGTGCCAAAAAATTTTTAAAAATTGTTAAAAATATTTATAGGAAACATTACTTGAAAGTTGTAAAATGGTATATATGAATGGGTATAGAGCGCTGAGCGGAACGAAGCAAGAGAAAATTTTCAAAAATTTCTTCCCCTAGAAACCCACAAATTTTTACTTGCGCCCGGCCGAAAAGGGGGAGGTGTCACTTCTACATGTAACAAACGCCCCACCCCTAGCAACGCCCTTTATATACTAGGTAAAAAATGAATTGGTAAAAGTGTACGAAAGAAAAGCAACTTGAAAAAACTAGGCGAAAACGAAGTAAAAACAAAAAACAAGTATAAGCATCTAAAAAAAGTTTTTAAATGTCAAATATTTCTATAGTATACACATAAAATGTATTACGGCATAAATATCAATGCAGACGGTATATTTTAGGCCTCTGAAGCCGGTCACAAGATTTTTGCATAATTTTTTGGCTTGAATGACATAATAGCGTGCAGAAAATACTCTAGCGAGAAGGATGCTAACATCAACATCATTAGTGGTGTTTGCCAAAGTCTCTTCGACTTTATAAAAAGAGAAATCTTTTTTGCTCCACCAGACTTTTCTTGGAGCCTGCCTTTTAACCAATTTTTCATATCATACGTTCAGGTAATAACAAAAACAACAAAATTGTATGAAAAAATTTGAAACATTACTCAAAAAGGCTTATAGACTTGTTTTGTTTTTACTTCGTTTTCGCCTAGTTTTTTCAAGTTGCTTTTCTTTCGTACACTTTTACCAATTCATTTTTTAACTAGTATATAAAGGGCGTTGCTAGGGGGTGGGGCGTTGTACATGTAGAAGTGACACCCTCCCCTTTTCGGCCGGGCGCAAGTAAAAATTTGTGGGTTTCTAGGGAAGAAATTTTTGAAAATTTTCTCTCGCTTCGTTCCGCTCAGCGCTCTATACCCATTCATATATACCATTTTACAACTTTCAAGTAATGTTTCCGATAAATATTTTTAACAATTTTTAAAAATTTTTTGGCACTGTCGCACAATTTTTAATGTTATTGTTTTTTAAACGTAAAACTTTTCTGGATGGTTGAGACCGGAGTGACTGGCGACAACGCGTTCACACCGCAAACCAGTGACAATATAACCAAAAATATATAATATACCGAAGAATGTGCAACTCCTATATAAAAAAGTACAGAAAAGTAGGTCATTATAATGAGCCTCTCCATTTAAATGACACCCTTCATTATAATGGCATAGTAGTCCTTTTAATTCCGCGAGTTAAAATGGAAAGAAAGCCATTATAATAGCCATTTGTGGATTTAATTTCACTTCATATATACTCACAACTCACAAGTGTAATACTGTCCGGGGCGCAGGAGTTTTTTCGTGTTGGTTTGATACTGTTCAACACCGTAAAACTCATACGGCCCGGACAGTTTTACACTTGTGAGCATATACATATGAAGTAAAATTAAATCAATAAATGGCTATTATAATGGCTTCCTCTCCATTTTAATTCGGCGAATTAAAATGGCTACTATGTCATCATAATGGAGGCTGATATTTAAATGGAGAGGCTCATTATAATGACCTACATTGACTTACTTTTTTTATATAGGAGTTGCACATTTTTCGGTATATCAGACCTGTGCACTGCCCCCCCCCCGGGGTTAAAACGGGGGGGGGGGGGGGGGGCAAGGGGGGCGTTTGAAACGGGGGGGCGAAAGGACGGGGGGAGCAAGCAGGGGGAAAGAAAAGAAGGGAAAAAGGAGAAAAAAAGAGGGCAAATAAAAAAAGGGAAAAAAAAAAGCGAAAATAAGGTAAAAATAGGTCTGAAATGGCTTAAATAAAATACATTGAAATAGGCTAAAACCTGCAAAAAAATTGCGATAATGGCGTCATCATAGATCAAAAACGGCGTCATAATTTTAGGGTACTTTTCATTTTTGGGCTGGGGAGGGGGAGCAATAAAATGGGGGGGGGGGGGCAAATCCTCCAATAAAACGGGGGCATTTCCAGACCGTGCACAGGTCTGGTATATTATATATTTTTGGTATAATGGTGTTAACGCGTGCAGAAGGCGGTCGGTGTTACTTATCCCTTGTCACTTCGGTGTATATAAATCAAGCCTTTGAGTTTAACGTAAAAAATACTGCGAATAAAAATCGATAATAATTACTTCGCGCGAAGTTACCCCTATTTCAAAAATTTGTATAGATAATAATTACTTGGCGCGAAGTTACCCCTATTTCAAATATTTGTAATTTGTATGGATAATAATTACTTCGCGAGAAGTAACCACTATTTCAAAAATTTGTATGGAGTGCGGTGCAGTGCAACCCCTCTCACCCCAGGCTTTCGGAAATCTTGGCTCCGCTCCGACCTTGTGCATAGTTACAAATTTTAAAAACGCGCCATACTAAGAGCAAGAGCGGTCGTTTCTCCTGTTTCGCGTGAAGTTTATTTAAAATTTTTAGTTTTTATAGAATTTGTCTTTTTAAAAAAGGTTATATATATTCTATATATATTATCAAATCCTCGCTAACCATGCCTTCAATGTCAAAGTATTTATTTGCCAAAACCTTGTCCGTAATAATATTTATTGTTTTTTTGATTCAAGATGTCAATTATATTGACTAAAACAAGACAAGACTAATCATCAGGTCTTCCTAGTTGTATACAAAAGTTAATACCAAAAAAACTGTAAAAAAATATTTTACAAGAAGGCTTGATACTTTCGAAACCACTGGTAAGGGGCTCTGCCCCTTGATCCCTAAATTATTTGGTTTTTTTACTTACCTTACAGTTTCCTAAAAAGGAGTTCTGTTTTTAACATTATACTTAAATTAATTTTTACATTGATTATAAACAAAATATTCATTTTATTGAAATCTAAACCTTAATTCAAAAATTTTTTGGCGTGTCTTTGTGCCTCATACTAAAAATTTTCCACCCCGGGGACCGTCTTTCTCACCCTGACAGACATGGGCGTAGCCACGGGATATAGAAAAACCCCCCGTTTGCGTTGGCAAGGATAAAAAATTGGGGTTAGACCCATAGGTGGGCAGGGAGGATGTTGGGGGTTATACCCCCACCAAATTCCCAATTATAGCCGACACCCCTCCCCGTAAAATTTGGGGGTACCTCAGACACCGGACACCCCTCTAAAATTTGGGTGGGTCCCAGTACTAAAAACGCTAAGAATTGGGAATTTGAGGTATACCCCAAAAAATTTTTTAAAACACCCCCCTTCAAATTTAGGACAAAGTCCGAAAAACAAAGTTCAAAGGTAAGGACAAAAGGACAAAAAATATGAACACGTTGTCTTTTAGACAAAATCCAAAGGACGTTTTGACGCTGTAGCCCAAAGGACTTTTGTCCTGTGGATATTGTCCAAAGGACGTTTTGTCATATAAGTTTGAACCAACCTTTAATGTTTTTAATTGGTCTCCACTTCCAAGTTTGTGTTATACTTTGTTTTGTAATTTTGGTACGACCACGCTGGATCCACCCCCTTTTAGATTGTTAGTAAGATTAAAAATTTAAAGATCAAGAGAAGTAATTTTAAAAACATTTTCTTCCACTTTGCGTTGTCAGCCATAATTTAATTTACTCATTGTTAGTGGTTAAATAAATAATGTTTTGGAAATTGAAAATTTTAAGGGATCAAATTTTTTTTTAAAGTTTTTTTTTGTTTTGTTGGCTTATTTTTATTAAAATTAGAATAAAATAATAAAGTATTTGGCATAAAGAACCATAAGTTAACATAACTCCGCGCGAAGCGCTGAAAATTTTTTGTAACTTTTAAGATTTGGACCGTCCCCCAAAAAACCTGGATACGGCCATCCTGACAGACACTCTTACTACAAGCAAGAATATATAACACAAGAGAATATCGCACTTTTAAATTCAAGTGCGACTTTTCTTGCAAAAATCCGCCATTTTCTGCCAGTTTTCCCGCGCTGCGATTTTTAACACAGTGTTAGGTTTCTCGCAGTGGGGACTGTTCTTTTGCACTCTATGCTGTTTTATTTGCACTGAGATTATTTTAGCACTGCGAGTCTAACTGCACAACAAAAAAATACAGATGCTGGCAATCATTTTCAATGGAGTAAAACACTTCGAAACTTGTTTTATTAAAACGTTGGAAAGTTACTTTATTTCATTAAAACTAAAGGTTTTAAGATTTTAACGTAAAAAACGACTTTTACTCTTTTAAACACAAAATTTTCGTTTCGCTTTGTTTTTATTTTTTTTTGTTGTGCAGCCAGACTCGCAGTGCGAAAATAATCGCAGTGCAAATAAAGAAGTATAGAGTGCGAAAGAAGTAGGGTTTGGGGTTGTTTGGTGTGTTGGTTGTTTTTTTTTTTTTTTTGTTTTGTTTTTTTTTTTGTTTTTGTTTGTTTTTTTTTGTTTTTTTTTTTTTTTTTTGTTTTTTTGGTTTTTTTTTTGTTTTTGTGGTTTTTTTTTTTTTTTTGTTGTTTTGTTTTTTTTTGTTTGTTTTTTTGTTTTTTGTTTGTTGTTTTTTGTTTTTTTTTTTTTTTTTGTTTTTTTTTGGGTTTTTTGTGTTTGTTTTTTTTTTTTGTTTGTTTGTTTTTTTTTGTTGTTTTCCCCCTGCAAGAAAACTAACAGTGTGTTAAAAATTGCAGCGCAGGAAAATTAGCAAAAAATGGCTGATTTTTGCGAGAAAAGTCGCACATGAATTCGAAAGTGCAACTTTTTTCGCAAAATTTTGGTCAAAAATTTAGTGTACAGTCAGACATTCTCTTGTATTATATATTCTTGCTACTACAAGGTAGGGGGTCTTTGCCTTGACGTTAACTATCGCTGCCGATTTTCTCTAAAACCTTAGTTTTAAGCAATTTTAAAACGTTTTTGAAGATGTTTTTAAAAAGTAGATCAGGTTTAAATGGTTAAAAAAATTCAAATAAACTTGATATTTTTTATATAATTGTCCAGTTGTTATTTAAAATATGGCTTATGATAATTGGTGTAAAAATAAATATTATGGTGTTCAATAAGGACGTGTTATTCATGTGATATGCGGGTGTTCTGCAGCAGCAGAGGCATTTAATTCAAAAAAAGTATGCTGAATGTTTTGTCATACATTGCTGATCAGGTGTCTTAACTTTTGCCCAGCATTTTTTAAACACGAAAAACAAAAAATCCTTTTAAAAAATTGCTGATTTCAGAGCCGAAAAAATGTATGCCTTCTGAATTTACCAGGGTTTATATTATTCCCAAAAAACCGGGGGATTTTCACCAAAATTACTGGGTTCACCAGCTAGGAGGACAAAAAAGATTTCACTGTCCCTTTACAATGAAAATAGCTGTCAGGAAAGGGTATAGGGCCGTTATAACCCCCTCTTTCTGAATTATATACGTAAGTGTCAATTTATATTTAATGTTTGTTTTGAACGCTTAGGTAAATTTATTAGATTTAAGATGTAAATAAAGTAAGTGTTTATCGTTTTAATATTTAGGCATGGACTTGAATCGAATGTCTACTTTTTAAATGAATAACGAAGTTATCAATTAGTAGTTTAGTTATCAAAGACTCCCTGAGATTGGAATGCTCTTAACAACTCCTGGGGCCTGTTTCATAAAATACTGGTCTTCGTAAATTACAAGTCTATCAATAACTTTTTTTATTCTGAACCATTTGCGTTGAAATTTGAAATGAAAAAAGATTATATGCCATGTGCAAACTATTTAAAATTTTATGTACGTAGCTGTTGTGTGTTTACAGTTATTCCAGTTTTAAACTTTGGCCACTTGTAATTTTTCACAAGTTCTCAAAAGAAAAATTTACCCTACTCCGAGTAGGGTAAAATTTACTTTACGATTTCACTTGATTTTTTTACAAGTTTGCAAAAAAACTTGAATACAAGTGAAAATACAAGTGAAAAATACAAGTAAAAAATACAAGTAAAAATACCATTGTAAATTTGAATTATTTTTTTGTTGGTTTGTGGAGGTATATTAAAAAATCTGTGAAAGGTCTACTTAAACTTAAAAAGAAATGTAATTCTAAGTTCAATAATTGAAGATGTTATTTATTTGTTATTTAACGTAAATCTAACAAAAAAACGAAATTATATTTTTTGCAAGTCTTAAGTCTAAATTATATTTAAAAATTTACAAGTCAGTAATTTTAAAAACTTGTATTTTTCTCCATTTTACAAACTTGTAAAATTTACCAGTATTTTATGAAACATGTCCCTGCTGTTAATGTTTGACGAGTTCAGAACCCTGGTCATTCGGTAAGTCTTGATAGCAATTTTAATTGTTAAAATTTTAACAAAATATTACTTTTTTAGAGTTTTTTATAAAACATAATCACTCGAACATAATTTGTAATAGTGTTTTTTAATTACATATATAAACCTTTGACCAAAAAAAACAAGTTTATAATAACTTATTAGCCGTGAATTCAATAAAAAATAATAATAAAGCAGCTCTTTTTAATAAAATATCATAGTTACGCCAAGCGTGAAGGTGAACTGTTACTTAACCTGTAACTTAACAAAGTCTGTAGCCAAGTTAATAAGATTTTTGTGTCTATCTAGTTTTTTTATCAACAATAATTCAAGGTGATCATGGGAATTTTAGAGCGATTTTAACTGATTGGTAATGTATTAAGCCTACATTATTATTTTTTGTCACTATTGTCACAAAAACAAAAACTGGAAGTTAACTTTTTGAATAATTCAGTTGAGTTTTTCCACTATTTTTCAGCTTAACATGAAATACAGACGCATATATAAAAAACCCAACATATCATCCAAAATGAACTTTTGGTTTTATCTTTTGAAATTTTAGACCAATTATTAATTGGGTTTTATTTACAAAAATGGCTGCCCCCATGGGTGTATGTTATGTTACTGCATGTGTTTGTAGGTAAAATTATTAGATTTTTTGAAAGGGGGCAGATTAATAGTGTTTCCTCAACAGTTGTGGCGCAAAGCTCAGATGAAAATTGTCAATTTGTGCTTTGTCAGAGGTCTGGGGGTGTCCCTTTAGCCACTGAAAACAAAATTTGTTAAAATATTCACTTAAAACTGCTTAGAAATTGTCTCTTGCCAATCATGTGAACATATTTTTACAGTAGTCTTTATAACCTAATATTTATACAAATTATGTCGACGCAATTAACCTACATATATATATATATAGTCAACGCAATAACCCTACATTTCCTTATTTTGCAGGAAAAGTACATTAATAATTCAGACCTGTGCACGATCTGGAAATGCCCCCCCCCGCTTTATTGGAGGATTCGCCCCCCCGTTTAATTGTCCTCCCCCGCCCAAAAATGAAAAATTACCCAAAAATTATGACGCCATTTTTGACCTATGATGACGCCATCATTGGGAAATCTGCAGTTTTTAGCCTATTTCAATGCATTTTAAGCCATTTTAGACTTATTTTTACCTTATTTTTGCTTTTGTTTGTCCCTTCCTTTTTTCTCTCTTTTTTCTCGTTTTTTCTCCTTTTTTCTCTTTTTTTCTTTCTCCCTTGCTTGCCCCCCGTTTTATTGCCCCCCCGTTTTATTGCTCCCCGTTTCAAAAAAGTTGCCCCCCGTGCCCTCCCCCGTTTGGAATTGCCCCCCAATAAAACCCGGGGGGCAGTGCACAGGTCTGTAATAATTAACTTAGTTTCTTTGATTACAATGGATTTTAATCTTCAATACACAGCTAAAGCTTGTGCCTTTGCCTTAGCTACATATTTAATAGCAAAACTTTATACATGTTAAAACTATAAATTCAGTGGCACATATTATATATAATAGAGTGGATAATGGCAAGTTTAAACTCCTAGCTGACTTGGGTTTAATCCGCGGCCCCTACCTTCTTGTCAAATACACTTTTTTAATAGAATTTTGAATATATAATTTAATTGCCAGATTAATTTAAGAGACCGCACATATTGTATATGAATTGGGTTAAAATTAATAGACTAAGTAATAAATTAATTGTAAATTTACTCCATTGTTAGGGTAGGATTTTTAAGCAGTTTTTGATACATATTCCATTACATTTTATACCATTCCCTTACATTATATTACATTTTATTTTTGCCTCTGGTGGCTGGGAGAACACTGCCCAGGCCCGCCTGCCGATGCTTTGTGTTAACTAGCACCGCTATTTCGCGCAGTTGCAGCCTGCCGACGCTTCATATCAGCTAGCACCGCTATTTGGCGCAGTTGCAGCGCTTCGCGCCACTCCTGTGACATGTATTATTCTCCTCAGATCATCCACCCAGACCGCCCCCTCCCAGACCACCACCTCCAGACCGCCTCTGCCAAACCACCCCACCAAGTAGGCCCCCAAACCGACCCCTCCAAAATGAATTCCATGCTATGACACTGATTTTACCTATTTTGTTTTTTATCTTGAGTGAATTTTATCTTTTTTTTTAATTTTGAAGAAAAAAATAGGTAAAAACACGCTAATTTTAGGTCAAAAAGCCATTATTATGCTATTTTTGAGCTTTGTATTGCTTAAAAACTCATTTTAACCTCAAATTTAATTTTTCTACTTTTCTAAAGTTAGGGGGTTAAATACCCTCCACTTTTCTAAGTGGGAGGCCAAGCCCCCTTTTCAGTATTTGAGGGCTAAATCATTAACCCTCTTTCCAATGCCCATGTGTGGTTCCAACCCCCTGGTGACCCCCTGAAAATTTAGGTCTTCCATGTCGGTGTGGATACCCCTCAGAGCGGATTTGACTTTAAAAAACACCTATGGTTGCTAGTTTTAACAGCCAAGAGGTTGGTTGCGGATCTTCCCTGCTAACTATGGAAATCACTATTAAAGTAGGGGGGTTTCGGTCCCCTATTTACACCACTGGACACGCAAACAAGGGTGAATGTACACACACACATGCATGCATGCACGCACACATACATACATACAAACACATACCACCACACATACACACACGCGCACGCACACATACACACACATGCACACATACACACACACATGCACACACACACACACACACATACACACACACACACACACACGCGCGCACGCACGCACGCATACACACGCGTACGCACGCACTCACACACTCACACACTCACACACACACACACACACACACACACACACACACACACACACACACACACACACACACACACACACACACACACACACACACACACACACACACACACACACACACACACACACACACACACACACACAAACACACACACACACAAAATGCACACTCAAGCTCACACACCACATACACACTGACGCATATACATGCAAACATGTGGTGTGTGTGTGTGTGTGTGTGTGTGTGTGTGTGTGTGTGTGTGTGTGTGTGTGTGTGTGTGTGTGTGTGTGTGTGTGTGTGTGTGTGTGTGTGTGTGTGTGTGTGTTTGTGTGTGTGTGTGTGTGTGTGTGTGTTTGGCTGTGTGTTTGGCTGTGTGTTTGCATTCATATATTCATGCGCTATGCGCTTGTTTTTGTGTTTGTGTGTTATCTCTGGGTGTTTTGTGTGTATGTCTCTGTTTATGCTTGTGTGTATTTCTGACAGATTTAGGGATAGTTTTTTGATTGTGTTTATGCATATACATAATTGTATATTTTAGCGATTTGTTTGAGACTAAATGCTTTGGGGTTTAAATGGCCAGAGCACACTTGGAGTTCTGCACATTGAGTTCTGTAATAAGTTTTATTATAAAAAGTCCCAAACTATTTTTTTAAAACAATTAGCTGGAAAAAACAGTGAAGATGCCTAAAAATTCAAGGGTAAATGAGCTTTATGCTATCTATTTACTGAGTAGAGATTAAATAGGTTCTTCAGTAATTAATTACTGGAGCTTTTAATTGCACATAATATTTCAAGGTTAAAATTGATGATGTTTTTACCCTTTAATATCATGCTCCAAAACTCTGGTCATTTAAAGTGGAGCACCTTCAGGAGCTTTGGAGCTCCCTCTGGAGCTTCAGAGCTTCCTTTGGAGTTTGTTTTAAAGCTTCAGAGCTCCGCCTTTTAAATAAGCAATTTAAGGCTTTTTTTAAACTTACAAAATATTCCAATTTTTTTTAATTGCATTTTCCAGACTATTTTTGTTATTTTTAATAAGTTTTGCAAAAAAATTTATTTTAAAAACTTTTCTGACAAAATAATTCATGACATTACTCTTTAATTATTCATAAGAATAGTAAAATCCAAGCATTTCTGAAGCTCTAGGGGCTGCTTCAAAGATTAAAGCGTTGGGAGCATCACTACAGTAGTAGAAATGTGTATTATTGTTGACGCGGCCACTCCACCTACAACTTAGAAATATTAATATTTTGCTACAAAATCCACATATTATATATGCAATTATGTACAGACCTGTGCACTGCCCCTGGGGTTTTATTGGGGGGGGCAATTCCAAAACGGTGGGCACGGGGGGCAACTTTTGTGAAACTGGATGGGGGCCATAAAATGGGAGGGTAAGCAGGGGGGAAAGAAAAAAAAGAGAAAAAAAGGGAAAAAAGAGAAAAAAAGGAGGGAAAAAGGAAAAAGGGACAAAAAAGCGAAAACAAGGTAAAAATAGGTCTAAATGGCTTAAAATACATTCAAAAAGGCTAAAAACTGCAAAAATATTGCGATGATGGCGTCATCATAGGTCAAAAATGGCGTCATAATTTTAGGGTACTTTTTCATTTTTTGGCGGGGAGGGGGCAAATCCTCCAATAAAACGGGGGCATTTCCAGACCGTGCACAGGTCTGTATGTATGTGTATACGTTTTATGGTATGTTGAATTAAACACTTTCCTGTATGAGAACTAAATTAGTATGAAGCAGAGTTGTAAGCATGCCAGGGCGGGCCTATATTTGTAGCAATTGCTGGTTTACGGCCAATATTTTTTAGAATAACAATCATAATGACCAACGTGACCTACTCATTTGTAGGGGATTTATTTTGGGGTGTATATCTCAAAATCAGATATAGGGAGGTATGCACTTTTCTAGACAAAAAGTTTAATCTAAAGAATTATTTAGGTTCCTAAAGGATTGTAGGTCAAAATAAAGGGTTAAAATGGAGTAATTTAAAACCCTAAAATGCTTTAAAATAGTAAGAAAGTTAATTAAAGTAATATAAATGACTTGTGAATAAACATTTATCACATTTATTAAATTAAACTTGCCAATAAAACGAAATTAAAAAAAATTTAGTTGGTTTAGACAAGCGAAGAGAGGTAGGGCTGGGTAAGCCATAAATGAGCATCTTAATGGAGGGGTATAGGAAATGGTTTTCTTAGGGGAGAGGATATTTATTCCCTTACCCCCCACCCCCTCCCCCCCTTCCCCTTCTCCTTTTTTAGGCGGGTATCTGTGATAAAAAACGTGAAAATGCAGGCTGCAAGTTGGATTGGATAGGGCCAAACTAAAAACACTGTAGACTGGGTCAAAAATTCTTGCATTCCAAAATGGGTTGTCAAAATCTGACTCTAGCCCCTTTGCAACTCTGATTTTGTGGCAGCAGTAAATAGTCTAATCCCATAATTCAGAAACTTTGATATTTAATTAGATTTTAGGTTTTATTTTAAAAACCAATTTTTTTCCCAGCTAAACCTTAATGTGTATCTTGTTCCTGCCTACAAGATAAAATATTCAAAAAATATAATATTCAAAATGAAAAATATGTTCTTTATGAAAGAAGCAATTTTTTCTCAAGCTTATGTTTCTGCGGAAAGTTTATGTTACAAAAGACTATTACAGTACTAAAATTTTTTTTTCATTAATTGTTAATTACAATGCATAAAACTAAATCTGGCAAAAAGCAAAATTCCAATAAAAAAATCCGAAATACCTTAAATTTATTTAAAATTCGTTAAAAACTGCAAAAAAATTGCGAAAATAGGCAAAAATGTGCCTCTTTCTATATTTTGTGCAGGAGGGGGAGGGAACCAATACTAGGGAGAAGAGACATTTCTGGACTATGCACAGGTCTCCTTGTGGTTACGCTGAGTTTGAGTAATACAAAACGTTAACCATCTAAATATGTAGCACGCCTCAAACGTACCTAATAGCGCGTCAGACGTCCTAATAGTAAGGCATGCCTTTTCAAATTAAAAATGAGTATATATTAAAAATTCAGAATTTATTATTAAGCAACAGGTCTTTTACCCATTTACGTCTAAGAGTCTTTTTTGAACCTCAAACAATATAAATATGTAAAATAAACAGCGTTTTCTTCTTTGAAACTCAGAGAAAAATTGGCATGCATTGTTGAAGGGAAACAATTAGAAATAGCAGGTTTTGTCAAAATACAATCAAACGTGAATGATTTAAAGGCAAAAAATGATGGGAAGTTACAGTTAAAAGAATAACAAAAAAGTTTTCTTAGTTTCTTCATGGTGGTTTTACATTAAAACGCATCCTAGTTTTTTTTTTTTTAAATTTTCTTACTAAATTTTAGTTTTTCATTTGATTTTACATTGAAATTAAACAAAAATTTTCATTAACAAATGCATTGCTTTTGAAAAATTTGTATTGTATTATTGGTGTATGGAGTGCTAAAATATGCTAAAATTAAGCAAAGTTTTGCATTTATATCTTTCTAAAATTTATTCGTGGTACCTTTTATAATTGATTTTTGGCTTTTCTTTTCCTAACACTTGAAAGTTTTGTTGCTCTTCTATATTGTTTTTCATATTATTATTCTATTTACTTCTTTTTGCTGTTTGTTCTTTACGCTTTTATTATTATTCTTTTTACACTCTTTTCACTCTATCGTTTTTCTATTTACGCTGTTTCTTTTTATTCTTTGTTCTTAATATTTTGACGGCCAAGTTGATATTTGTTCTTAATATTTTGTGGTTTTTTAACTAAATTTAAGTGTTGGGAATCTCGTGTATTCTAGTGAGGACGGCATTTAAATGTGTCTCCACTAGGATTGACGCATGTAGTAGGCAGAAAACTGTCTGGAAGGTAAATATGAAGCAGGTAAAATACAGCAAAACTATCTTGAATGTATGTAGGTATAGGAGGCAGCATAAAGTGTCTAGCAGAGGAACAGCCCATTTTGCTCCCGCCACTTTGCTTCTTTCTGACCCATTTTGCTCCCAAGAAATTTTAGCAAATTTATTATTTTTTGCTGAAATCAACCTCGCTCTTGGCTTATTTCGGCCAGTTTTACAAATTTATCACAAAAAATTTTTTTTGATTTTTAGGTTTCTCTTAGGCTTAGGAAATTGTAGGGTTTCCATCTTTTAGAGCGTCGCAAAAAATGCGTTTACAAAATTTGCCAGGAGTGAAGTGGGCCGGGAGCAAAATGGTGGAAGTGAAGTGTCCTCAATTTGTCTAGCAGATATGTAGGAAGCAGGTTAGAAGCAGGTAAAAGGGCGCAAAAATCAGGAAGAAAAATGTAAGAGGCAGATTAAAAGCTATCATCCTTGCTAGGATATTGTTTATATTTCAAAAATTCATTTAAGATATTTTATGTAGAAGAGCGCCATAAAATTAAACCCAGAACTCTTAAATTTTCTAATAATAATCCCAAAACTGGAATTTTTGTGCACTTCAATAGTATGTTTGTATTCCAAATCCCGTTCCCAAGCCAAGCCACCCCTTAATTATTTGTCATGTATGCTTTGCATCTACATTCAAAATTGGTGGATTTTAAGCATATAAATTTTTATTATTGTAAAGTTCTATTTATATTTTTATGTATCTCAGGTTCTTTCATTTTCTAGTGATTTTTTATGTTTCTCATTTCCTTGACATTATAATATTTTTTATTCAAGTGTTTGCCGATTTCTAAGATACAATTTTTTGTGTTATCATTTTTCCTTTAATCATTGATGTGTGCCATTGCTAATATCTGTCTATGGATATGATGATATATACACCATTCTTATGTTTCCTTTAATTTTTATCTTTGATTCTTCCTTTATTGTTTTGTTCAATTCCTTAGATTTGTGCACACTCAGCACTATATATCCTACCCACAAAAAATTAAAAAAATAGAAAAAAGGGGTTTTTATAATCAAATCAAATGGTTTATTCTAGTAAACATCAATATATCAATAAAAAAAAAACAATCAAAAATATCACATAATGAATGCGAGCCGATTGCGGCCACAAACAGTGTACAACAGAGACATGGTTTACTAGAAAATAACTCAAAGGCTTAGTTTTTTAAGCACTAATTTGAGTCATTACCAAGACTTTTTTTAAAAGCAAATATTGAAGCGGCTGAAACTTGTTTTTCTGATAAACTGTTCCATTTTGCTACAGTCCTATTACAAAAGAAATACTTTCTTGCATTTATTCTGCTTTTTTGTACTTTAATTTTGTACAAATGACCTCTTGTTATGTTATAATTTAATTCAAAAAAATCAGTAGCGTTTAAACAAGTTTTACCATGTATTATTTTATAGTATTCACAAAGGTCAAATAATTCCCTACGTCTTTCCAGTTTAGGTAATTGCAAAATTTTTAACCTTTCATCATAACTCATAATAGGCAAGTGACATCTTTTAAACAAACGTCTTGTGAAACATCTTTGAACACGTTCTAACAAATTAATATCTTGCTTTAAATATGGGTTCCATACTACACTTGCATATTCCAATTGGGGCCTGACATATGTTGTGTATGCTCTTAATATGTTTTCAACTGAGTTGGAAATAAAGCTTCTAAAAATTAATGCTATTGTTAGGTGAGCTTTTTTGGAAATTATTTGACAATGTTTTGAAAACTTTAAATTATCTGAAATGTGAACTCCAAGATCTTTGATTAAATTGGTTTTAGAAAGAATTTTATTCTGTATTGTATAATTAAATCCTGTTTCTTTATTTTTTAACCCTATATGAAGCACTTCACATTTCTGATCAGCCAACTGCAATTGCCATTGTTGCGACCAATTTGAAATTCTATTTAAATCCTCTTGCAAATTTAATGATTTCATTTCTTTATTTTTCTCAGAGAAACAAGTAAAAACCTTAGCATCATCTGCAAAAAGCTTAATTTCTGAATATTTTACACAATTAACTATATCGTTAATATATATGAGGAACAAGAAAGGACCAAGCACGGATCCCTGAGGAACAGAACTGAGCACTGGATAAGATCTGGATTCAGTGTTATTGATTACTACTTTTAATTCTCTTCCAGTTAAAAACGAGTTTATCCACTTTAAAAATCTTCCTGTCACTCCTAATTTTTCTAATTTAAATATTAGTTTTTCATGTGATACTTTATCAAAGGCCTTCGCGAAATCCAGATAAACAACGTCAATATTTTTTTTACTATTTAAAGCATTTGTCCAGCTGTTTAAAGTTTCTAAGAGTTGGGTTATTGTTGAGCTTTTAGCCTTGAACCCATGTTGACACCTTGACAAAATATTGGCAAAAAAGGTTAAAAGCACATCTCTAACCAACCGTTCCATTAATTTACATACAAAAGAAGTTAAAGAAACTGGTCGATAGTTTTTTTTATCGTTTTTGACTCCTTTTTTAAAAAGTGGAATTATTAACGCGGTTTTCCAATCACGAGGCAATGATCCAGAATCAAATGACTTTTGAAAAAGCATTGTTAGGGGTTTCACTATTCCATTACCTAAGCGTTTAAGAAATAAAGCAGGAAAACAGTCTGGTGACCTTGACAATTTATTTGGTAGTTTTTTAATAGCTTTTAAAACTTCTTTTTCGTTGAAAAGCATATGTTCTAATTTATTATTAGAATTAGGGTTAAATTCAGGAAGTTTTCCATCATCCCTTGTAAAAACAGAACTAAAATACTGTGCGAAAAGCTCTGCCTTGTCTCTATTGCTAATAGCAAAGGTGTTGTTTTCTTTTTTAAGTGGCGGAATGTTTTGCTTAATTTTAATTTTACTGTTTATAAATTTGTATAAATTATTTATGTTTCCCGAATTTAAAACTTTTTTTTCTAAATTTATATTGTATTCCTTAACTATTTTTTTATATTCAGCAGAAACTTTTTTATATTCCGAATTTTCATTATTATTTTTGCACTTTCGCCATAATCGTTTTTTCTTAATTTGAATCTTTTTAATAAATTTGGGATAAATATGTTGTTTACATTTCTTAGAAATTTTTTTAAATGGTATATGATTGACGATTCCTTCTATAAGCACTGATTTAAAACAGACCCACATTTCTTCAATTGTGGAACACGATAAAAATAGATCATCCCAATTTACTGCTCTTAAATACATGGAAAACATTTCATAGTCTCCTTTTGAAAAAGCTGGTACCAACATACATTTATAATCATCATTAGATTGCTCTTTAAAAATCTTAACATCCAGAGAAAATTTAATTGCATTATGATCAGACGTTGAAAAACCTGGCAATACTTCAATATCATTAAAAATTTCAGGATCAGTTGAGAGAACTAAATCAAGATAATTATTTTTTCTGGTAGGACTAGAAACAAGCTGCGTTAAACCTAGTTCTTGGAAAAACGAAAACCATTCTTGCTCATTTTGATTATTGGATTTAATTTTTTCCGTTGACCAATCGATGCTAGGCAAATTAAAATCGCCACCTAAAATTAAAGTTCCTTGAAAATTATCAGTTACGTCCCGTAAAAATTGAAAAATTAATTCGTCATCGCTTTTTAAAATTAGTGGTTTACGATACAAACAAACAAATCTTACTTTTGATTTAAAAAAGGAAAAATCTACTGCTATAACTTCTATGTTTTCATACTTGCTGTCAATATTTACTAAAACTGCGTTTAATTTAGTTTTTGCTAAAATACAAACACCACCGCCTTCTATATTTTTCCTATCAGATCTAAAAACGTCATACAATCCCGTTTTATTTATCATTTTGTCAGTTATTGTTCTGTTTAACCAAGTCTCTGTAACCATCAAAACATCACAATCACCAAAACATGAATCTTGACCGGAAATCAAACATTCAAATTCAGGCAACGAATTTTTTAAACTTCTAGCGTTGAAACATAAAGTTACCAAATTTTTAGTAACCGTACTAAAGCTATTGACTCGCAAAAACTCCTATTCCAAATTTGAATGTTTCATTTCTTTCTTTAAATCCAAATCATAAGCATAAGGATTACCATTGTCGCTGTATCTGATAACTACACGTTTATTACTCTCCTCATTAATTTTTTTTCTAAAAATTAATAATTTTTTTTGCTCTTCCCGTTCACTTTCAGTCAATGAGGGCCTGACATACACTTTATTGTAACATGCAACATTTTTAAAATTTCCAGCTGATCGAACTAGACCATTACGAACACGCTTGGAAGCCACCCTAATTTTAACAAGTCGAGGGTAACTTTGATTTACTTTCCCTACGCGGAAATGTTCGTAAACAGAATTCTTTTCTACTCCGCTGTTGAGCGTTTCGATGAGGTGTTCGACCTTTGCTTGTTCTTCTTTCGGATTTTTTGTCTCTTCCAAACCCGAAACAACCAGCATCGTGGAGTGTTCTTTTTCTGCTTCCATCTTTTCCATCTTGTCCTGAATAAGAGGAAAAAGTCTGGCAAACAGCTCCTCGCATAATTGGCTGATGACTTTCGGATTTAAATTCTGGTTTTCTTCAAGTTTAACAATGCGTTTGGTCAATTGTGCTTTTTCAATTTTCCAGAATCTTCGTTCATTTTCTAGATCATAAATTTTCTGTTGTAAAGCAGCGTTTTCTTTTTCTAAACGCTCTAAATCTTTTTTTTCTCACCATTTTAAACTTATTTAAACAATTCCAAATTTGAAAGAAACCTGTGTCTCAATTTATCTTACTGTTTACCCTTCTGTTTATTTCCATAGCATTTTGTTTTTCATCATTCCCTCAATGCGTATCTACGTAATAAGCTGTATTGATAAAAAACTTAGTTATACCATTAATATTCTTGTTGTCGTTATTTGTGCAGTGTTGGCTTTACTATAAAAATTTAATATTAAATTTTAAAAATAACTAATTTTAATTTCAATATTTGCTTTTGTTTTTTGTCTAATTTTATTTAAAATTAAAATTTAAAAAGTAAAATTTACTAATAATAGGCTCAATGTAAATGCGTTTTTTCACTGGCATGAACTTTGTGTGTTGTTTTTTGTTTTATTTTGATAGTTTCCACAGTTTTCCTTAGGTGCATACCAATGTTTCTTTGGGTTTTAATTTTAAAAAAATGTATTTAGATAATTTAAACAATGTATTGTACTCTGGTTCTGGTAGTTTGACAATGATAAATACTAACTGCAAACTGAAATTAACAGAAATTTTTTTATATATATTTTCAGACCTGTGCACGGTCCAGAAATGCCCCCCTTTATTGGAGAATTTGCCCCCTCGTTTTATTGCCCTCCCCACTGCAAAAAAAATGAAAAAGTACCCTAAAATTATAACACCATTTTTGACCTTTGATGACGCCATCATGGCGAATTTTCGGCAGTTTTTAGCCTATTTCAATGTATTTTAAGCCATTTTAGACCTATTTTTACCTTATTTTCATTTTTTTGTCCCTTTTTTTCCTTTTCCCTCTTTTTTTCTTTTTTCTTTTTTTTTCTTTCTCCCCTGTTTGCCTCCCCCCCGTTTCAAAAAAGTTGCCCCCCTGCCTCTGTCCTGTTTTGGAATTGCCCCTGCCCAATAAAACCCCCGAGGAGGAGGGGGGAGGCAGCGCACAGCTCTGTATTTGGGCTATTTCAACTTACTTGATGAACTCAATTTTTTTTATCTTTTGACTATAATCAATTTAATTTATTTAACAAACTTAGCAAAACTTCTTACTCAGCTGCAAAATTGCAGTATTTCTCACAGTATTAATTCTTATAGGTGACTGAGTGTAGGTGGGCTAGAAAATGATATACCTGTGGGCTCCCTTCTCCATTTCCTTGTGGGCTACCGCTCTTAGTAAATCAAACACATTAACTGTGATAAAATGTTAGTTCACAAGTTATCTTTTATTCTTCATTCACTTTTTTTACCTTTTAAAAATTTTTATAACCATTTTTAGAAAATCAAATAAAAATCACATCAAAGTTTTTTACCGATTTTGAAATAGTCTCTTTACCCCCCGCCTCTTTTTGAACCCACCCCAAAATCGTATCCCCTGAACCCTAAAGTCACCCCAAAACTAAACTGTTGACACCCCCTCCCTTAAAATTTGGGGTTAGTTTGATATCTCGTCCCCTCTAAAATTAGGGGGTTTCCAATGCTAAAAACGCTAAAAACAAGATGTGTTACCCCAAAACAAAATTTTAGGATACCCCCTTTCCAAAATTCATAAAGTCACAGTCAGCTATACTCTGTTTCCACATAAATAAATCCAAGAGATTGCCCACCCATAATGGAGTGAAAAAATGAATTATTTAAACCCATCCACCTATGTAGAAAATTAATCATGAAAAAAATGAGGTAAAAATGTAATGTGTGATATGTGCAGGACAATGTGTAGAAATGTGATCTGTGTGAAATAAAACACAATAACTATATATACAAGCAAAGCATAAAGCGCATAAAAAATTGAAATAGGATACAACAAGTTTTTAAAATGGCTATAAAACATGTCGTAACAGTATGTTAAACTTAAAAAAATATACAACCATAAATTCCTGTTAGTAAAAAATTGTGCAATAAGCATTGCGCAACTATATTGACTGTTGAAAAATACACGTAAGAAAACAAATCATGCTAAATATATTCACAAAAAGATAAAATTAACACTAAAACATGCTTATATAAATACTAGCAATATTTTTATAAGAAGGCTATTTATATGGGGCAGTCACCCCCAGCCCCAAGGTAACCCCAACCATGCTCACTTATAAATTACTCAATAAATTGCAAACAAAATAACATCACTGCAGAATTTTTAACGCAAGTTTTTTTAAATATAAGGGAGAGT
>JASAMX010031808.1:0-15000 GCA_030248175.1 Microlaimidae sp. YZB2_3 | reverse complement strand
TTGTGGTTTTAAAAAATTGCTGGACAAAAATTAGGTTACCTGGTCAGCAATATATAAGCCAGCCGTCATCATAAATTTATGGAATTAAATACCACTGCTGCTGTAGAACAGCCGCATATTGCATGAATAACGCGTCCTTATTGCACGATACCTTACTGAAGTATTTATTTTTATTCTATCAGAAACGGTTTACACCTCCCTCCCTCCAATTTTGGAAAAATAAAGAAAAAAATGTCTTGAAAATGACTTCTAACTGCGTCCAAACTAAAGTTTTGATGTCAAAATGAGTGTTTTAAGCAATAAAAAGCTTTAAAATGTAAAAAAAGAGCTTTTTTAGTGTTTTTTACCTATTTTTTTTTCAAAATCGAAAAACAATATGAATAAAATGCACTCTAAAAAAACGATATGGGTAAACTGCGTTTTTTGGATTTCAACCGCCTTCCCCCCTCCCTCTAAATCCGGGTTTAAGCCTCCCACTCCGGACCAACTGGCCCATGTATGCACTGGATCCCACCCTCTGGGTTTTGAAATTTTACATTTCAAATCAACCCCACCTAAAACCAAAGGGGTCCGATCTGATTCCCCAAGGAGCCTAGATTTTTAAATGTTATTTGCCTGGGGTAAAGATTTGAGTTGAGTGACTTGAGTGACTTAAAAACTTGAGTGAACCTTTTTATCTATGAACCCCTCCCCCCTCCTTTGGAAGTTTGTTATTGAGTACAACCACTCCTTTTATAATAATAATAACCTATGATCCATTTCAGAAGTTCATAATTTATATCGTAAGCTTTCAGTTTATGCAAAAGTTTTGATTGGCATGCGGTATCAAAAGCTTTGGCAAAGTCAAAATTAAGTCAATAACATATTTTTTCGTTAAACCATTTGGTCCAAGTATCTAAAATGCTCAGTAATTAACTACAAGTAGATTGTTTGGAGAGAAAATCATACTGTTCCTTACTATCACGTTCGATTTCAGTCCCTTTTAAGAAATTTCAGCCCTTTTTAGTTATAATAGCCCAAAGCTATATTTTTGGAAAAAAACACACACTTGGTCAGGTTCTTAATACTTTTAATGGTAATTTTTAGTACTTTTAAAACAATGGATAAAAACAAAACACTGTCTTTGTCTAATGGAGCCCAATGATCAGGTAACAATTTAGGAAATTTGGGCAAAAAATTTGCTAAATAACTGATTTTTTTTAGAATCATTTGTAGTATAAACATTATTATCATTAAGTAAAGCTGGTATACATGATTCAGAACGTGTTTTTGAGCTTACATATTTAGCTTACATACATATTTATAAAAACTGTTTAAATCAGTATTATTTACAATGTTTTCTCCAAGTAAAGCTCGCAGCAAACTGCATATTTAAGGCCTTTAGAGCTGGTACCGCAATTTTGGCCTAGCTTTTAGGCCTGAATGACATAACATACAAAAAGTTTTAATATTATATTTCAATAGCATAACAATATTTTCGTCCGCGGACCCATCACGATGTCAAAATTCGTCATGAAATATATAAATTTTTACCAAAGTTTTTCCTAAACTGAAATATTAACAACAATTTTAAAACAATTTTATATGCCTTTATAATTGTTGATCATCGTGGGCTAAATTATTGTTAGGTTGCCTATAAGTTTTTATATTTTCGTATAAATTTTTTGGGTTAACCAAAAAAAAAACAATTTTTTGTAATTTATTGGATAAATAAAATGAAACTACTGATCTTTCCCAGATCCGATTTAGGGCTTCAGGGCAATTTACGGACCTCTGGAGCTTTGCACTGTTTTGTGCTTATTTATTTAATGATTAAAGAACAATAACATCTTTTTTAAAATGTGTTTGTAAAGTCAATTGTAAAAAAATATTTCAAAAATTCTCTGTGGTTTCCAAGATTGTTTTGCCGCTTACAACGTTTTTTCACCAAAATTTCACCCTCGCAGAAATTATGTATGTGTTTTTTTACAAATTGATTCTTTTGTATTCAATAAATGCGAATATACAAAATATTTCCTAGTGCGTATCATTTTGTACACTAGATTAATTTTTGCCTATATTTTGACTAGGTTCAAAACGGACGCAAATATCTTTTTGTACGTAAAAATGAACAAGATCTTGTCAAAGCCAAACTAAGGCGAATTTTAATTCGGCAATTATAAATGACCATGTCAAATAATTCATAAATTTTTATTTATATTAATATTATGCTAAAATAATTATGTAGAATTAAAATTTAAGTTTAGAAATCTATATGTTATTAACCTTTTGGCGAAATTGCGTTCGCCGAAAATTTTTACAATGGAAACAGTCGCCCAAAGATTTACTATATAAAAAATCTATTGTATTTAAGTGATTTGCCCAAAATCTTAATATAAGGGATGAGTATTTATACTTTATACTGAAAAAACATTTTGCAATCCTTATGGCCTTATGAGTCAATCATGCATTTGTGTTGGATTGGATTGCCAATTGTGAGTTGTTTTGTTGTTTAATTAAAGTTTAAAAAGATATTCCTAAAATTAAAACTGAGAAAGAGAAAAAAATTACCAGAAAATATTAAAAAAACTTAAAAAAACAGTTTATAAAACATGACAAAAATAATACTTTGCTATTGTAAAAATTTCTTGTTAAACAAGTGTAATTTTTTTATTTAATCTAAAAAGCGGTGCTTACTAATTAATTGACAGTAACCAATAAAAGGTTAAAAAAATTTTAAAAAATAATATTATTTATGGTTTATTTTTAATAAACCATAAAAATATCAGATCTCATATTGAGGTTTTTTTTTTGAATAAAAGAACTCTAAAAAAGTTGTATTTTTGAAAGACAACATTACAGGGGAGAAATATTTTTGAAGGTTTGGTTTTGTGTTTTTTGATATAGTGATGCTTATGTGTATTAAATTCTTTTGTAATATTTGTGATTTCTAGTAAATTTGTGAATTTTACGGGTGTTTTTATGGGTAAATATTTTACGGGTGTTTTTGTTTATATTATTGTGATTTGTTTATTGGTGAATTACGGGTGTTTTTGTTCAGTTTGTGTAATATACTTCAATCAATTCCTGTTTTGTTCACCCTTTTGCTCGCTATTTTTTTCTGAGGACTTAATTTGAACTCAATTTTTTTTTATTTTACGATAGATTTTATGGTGTTCATGCTTTTAAGATATTCTTTACAAGAAGTACGCAAGGGGATGTCTTAATGGAAAGATTTGTGCCTTCCAAAGCAAGTTTGAGTTTGAATTTGATGTATTATAATGATTTATTTTACATTTTTGGCAGTGAAACATAGCTTTTCTTTTTAGTTCTTTTTTTTAAATTGTGTCTTGTTTCAAAAATGTATCGTGGAACTTTTGAATTTTTGCCTTTGGACTTTTATTGGTAAATTATGGGTGTTTTTGTCAATTTGTGTAGTATTACGATTCGTGTTTTTTTTTACACTTTTGTTCGCTTTTTTCTGCAAATATTCAGTGTTATGCAAGTGGAACAAAGCAATTGCTTATTGACATTTTTTAAATACAAGTTAAAAATTTATAAAAAAATTTTGCAAATTTTTTGATCTTTTTTTCTAAATTGTTCGATGAATATAAACAGAATCACAGGAAAAATATAGTTTTTTTAATATTAAAAGTATTGTTTACTTTACTGTTGTTTTTACTGGATTTTTTTGCGCAAACGTCGGCAGATCTAAATGAGCAAAACGGGCAAAAGGTTTATAATATGTTTTTGATTGTAATTGTGATTTTTTCATTGGTGAATTACGGGTGTTTTTGTCAATTTGTGTATTATTACAATTCGTGTTTTTTTTAGACTTTTGCTCGCATTTTTCTGCAAATATTCAGTGTTATACAAGTGAAACAAATCAATTGCAGGGAACCCAGTTTTTATGAAAATTTTCTGAAAACGAATGTTGTTGGTTCCAAATAGGTTTATTGTTACAAAAATGTTTCCTATGAATCTTTACCTGAGGTTTTAATTTGAACACCATTTTTTTTTTATTTTACGATAGATTTTATAGCGTTTATGCTACAAAGACATTCTTTACGACAGCAAGGGGATGACTTAGTGGATAGAATTGCACCTTGAGCTTGAATTTGATATATTAGAATGATTTTTTTAAAACATTTTTGGCAGTGAAACATATAGCTTATTGACGTTTAAAATAGAAATTGAAAATTTATAAGAAAATTTCGCAATTTTTTTTTATACTTTTTTTAAATTGTTTCATAAATATAAACAAAATGAAAGGAAAAATATATATTTTTTTAAAATTATTAGAAGTAATGTTTACTTTACCGTTGTTTTTACCGGATTTTTCGGCGCAAACGTCGGAAAATCTAAAGCAGCAAAGCGGGTAAAAGGTTTATAATGTTTGTTTGATTATATACTAAAATAGTTTTATGTTACCTCTGTTTTCTAATAAAACTTTTTTTTTAATTTTTACAGTGGCGTCACCAAGATTGTTACTAGTGATATTCTTATTTTCCAATATCATGCTCCAAAATTTCAATCATTTAAAGCGGAAAGAGGTCCGGATATCCGTCCCTAAAATGAAGCCTTTCTAACACTATTTTTATCATTTTAAATAAAAAAATTAGTTTACAAAAAATATTGACACAATAATCACAAAATATCGTGATCACTCTTATTTTGCAAAAATTTCGATAAAATACGGCTTAGTTCTGGAGGTTGCTCTGGAGCTCTTAAAAATAGAGTTTCGCTCTGCAGCTTTGAGAAACATCACTAATAGTTACCCCACCGTAAGGAATTTTACCTGGGCCTTATTTGAACGCTTATTGTAGTCAAACCTAGGTTCGACTTACCCAATGTGGCCCGGCCCGGCCCGAGTATGGTAATTGGTGACGTCGCTGTTGTGTACATTAAAAACAAACTAACAGCTCAATCCAATATTTCACAAACCACAATAATCCGCGCAATGCGCTGTAGTAACAAAGATTCCTATGATCGGCTTTAAAACAATCACGTCGTAAGTATGCAAATTATTAAACCTTTTTATTAGGTATCTCGAGAAGTATCGAAAAATTAGCCAATAATCCAAAAAGATATACAAGTCTTAAAATGTAGCAGAAGGGTAGGTTATTTATTCAGGAAATAAAAATTGGGTAAACCAGCCACGTCTAATTAGCACTTTTCCGAATTGGGTATTTTTAATTTTGGACTATATCTTTGGTAATCCTTGACGGAATACGACGTTTGATAGCTCAAATGAGAGCTAATAAATGACTGTCGTGAGCTTTTTGTTTGTTATGTTATGATATTTCCATGTGAAATTGTGTCATTTACAAAAAAAAAATTGTTACTCGTTTCTAGTATGGGTACATGGGACATGGGCATTTCATGATTACGCAATAAATTGGTTTAAGTCTGTTTTCCGAATTTTTAGTCCCTGTGGTTCTACGTTGCGTCTGTGGTGAGCAATCGTTATAAAATAAAATAGTGTAATTTCGGCACACACTATTGGTAAAATCGGGTTGAATTAAGTGGTCGGGTCGGGTGTTAAATTGTAGTTGAAAATAGTTAAAAGACATTGTTGAAATGTGTAGGGGTCATAGCAGCACTGCACTTAAACTCGATTAAGGGGGTCCTTTTAAAAAGAGCCGAAATTAAATGCACTTTTTTCCTAAATTTCGCTCATTTTGATACCATTTGGCATCTTAGCTGTAACTTTTTGCCTGTTACACGTTGAACAACAAGTAGAAGCTTAAATTAAAGAAAACTGTCTTGAGATAATCATAGTTATTTAAATTTTTGAAAATGTTGATTTTTTGACTGAGAAACAATCGATTGCTTGTAAAGTCCCATTTTTTGAAAAACTGATTTAATTAAGTAAAAAACCTACTTTCGTACGGTGAAACTTTTGTGACGCAACGCAGTATCGCAAATACTTCAAAATGAGCTATTAAACATGAAAATCGGGTCATACAGTGAAAAGTTACATAGGAAAAACAAAAAAGTGCCGAAATTAAATGCACTACCCTTAACTGGTGAGTACAACAATATCTAGAGCTTCAACATCGGAAACTGGTTTTTGAAAGGGGTATGATAGGAATCTACAGCTTTCAAGTTTCTGACCAATTTACTGAGGCATTCGACGATAGTAAGAAATACACTGCCAGTAGCGTATATAGGGGGCGACCGCCCCCCCTTTTGGCCGTTTCCATACTTAGAAGGGGCGATCCGCCCCCCTCTGTAAGGGTCCCCCCTCTACTTTTTTATTTTCAGGTTATAAAAATGTAGTGCATTTTAAATGCATAAAATTACACAATGTAAAAATTTTCCCCGCTTCGCGGGAAGGTGAAACTTTTTATTTTTTCAACCCGCGCTTTTTGCTTATAAATTACAAACCCCTTGAAGTCGCGCATATTTTTAAATAATTTAGCCAATTATATATAAAACACGTTGTTTCTTAATATAAATAGAATTAAAAAAAAACCTTATTTGGATATAGTACAGAATCTTAACATCATACCAATTTAAAGCTGTAACAAACAAATTGTTTAGGAATTAGGTTATAAAAACAAAAGTAAATCTATGCTTATATGATTGGCTGGAGACAATTCTTAAGCGGTTTTCAGTGCTTATTTAAAAAAATTTTCGCCTCCGGCAATTGGAGGGAGACCCCCCGGCCGCCGCCTTGCGTCGGCGTGGTGCTCTTATCACAGTAACAAACAAATTGATAAAGCTTTAGGTTATTGAAACTGATTCGTTAGATACAGTTTTTAGTGCATATTTCCGAATATTTTTAACTCCGGCGGTTGGGGGAGCACCCCCAAACCCCCGGGTCGACGCTCCGCGTCGGCTTCATGCTGCTAGTTATGTAATAAACATTTTGTGTAAGAATAAGATTATAAAAACAAAATTATAACTATAAGAATCGCTATAGACAATTTTTAGGCAAGTTTTAAGTGTATATTTATAAAATTTTCGCCTCCGGCGGCTGAGGGGACACACCCCGGCCGACGCTTCGCGTTGGCTTTGCGCTGTTACGTGACGCAGACATTGGCAAGACGCATTGACACCCCCCAAGAAATTTGGCAGACCGCCCCCCTCGGCAAAATGGTGTCCGGAAAAAATACCTTCTGCAAAATATCTTGCGGAAAAAATATCTTCTTTCAGCAGTAAAATATTCAGTATTATAAAAATCTTTTAAAGCTTTTTTTACACTTTTTTATGTCGTTTTAGCTTGATTTTAAGGTTTCGCTTAGGCTCAGAAAAAAAAGTTTTCTTTAGTTGAGAATTTAAAAGTCTTTCAGAAGATATTCTTTCTGAAGATATTTTGCAGAATGTATTTTTTCCGGTTGCCGGCAAAATCCTATATACGCGCCTGCACTCTGCATAATTACAAAACAGTTTTTTAACTAGGATGAATTAAATTTTGAAATTTAAAATCACAATCTTACGGGACCGTTGTGTCATACGTAACCCTCTTATTCCTGGGACCGTCGTATGGTACTTTTCGCCTCCTGAGACTGTCGTGTCACGGTCCCGTTGTTCAGTTTATAAAAAATGGGGGCCATATGATGACGAATCAAAATGTTCACGTACACCAATCACGTTTGGTTTGCCGGTTCTATTTCACAAAGTTATATCTTTAGATTTTTTGTTGATTACTCTGTCTTAAATGTGTGGAAATATTTCCTTTTTTTAGTTCTTACACACTAATAGAATTTCCGCATAAATTGATTGCTCTTTCGCGAGATATAATTACTTAAATGAGCATTGTCACAAATCAAATTCCTATAACGCTGGATCATACAACTTTTTTGGTACTAAACCGATTAAATTGAAATTTATATGTTGGTGGCAGTGCTCCTTCAATGTTTTATTCTATATTTCACATCATTTTTTCACAAAAAGTTACTAATTTTTAAAAAGATGATTAATAATAATTTTAATTCCACACGGTACTTTTGTCAAATTTACCTCGGAATATATCCACTTAAAGTTTTAAAATAGCAACCAAGTTTACCGGCCGTTTTTCTCCTGCTTGTATTTCAAAAAAATGAGGTTAAAAATCGAAGGAAACAAATCATATCCACAAACAACTAAATTTACAATCAGGGTGTCAAAAGTACGCAAGTTATTTTTTAAAAATTTTATGTACCAAACATTTGGGTTGTAAAGAAAATATTGTTCACATATAGAAAGTACTTGAAAATTTTGGCCATTAAAAGGCATCTTTCAAAGCGCAAAAATATTTAAACGAAATCTAAAACTTTAAAATTTACGGCATGCACAGGAAATTTTTACAAAAAAAAAAAAAAAAAAATTAAAATTAAGGGTGCGCATACTGAGTACAATTTTTTGTCTTTAAGATATATAATGATTTGGTAGGTAAACTCGTGATTTTTAAAAGGAAGTATTAATATTTTTAATATATTAGTTAAAGTCATTTTAATTTGCGACGATTTTACGGTTTTTAACGGGCCAAATTTCACTCAATGAATTCTATTTTGTACGGAAGAGCAATTAGACTTTTGTCAAATCTTTGTTTTCAAACTATTACATATGTCAATTTTCTGTATATATTACGATTAATATTTATTTATTTAATGTTTAATTTGTTTAAAACACAACTAAAACAATAATAATATTAATGTTAAAAATTATCGCTTAAAAGTGTTCAATATCTATTAAAAAATACAAACTAATAAAATATATAGAAGTTAGCCGAGTCATCGCATAATTTCATAATATAATAACAATGAATAATTCGTCGTTTTTCTCCACAACATACACAAGCCTTATTTTTATCAATTTATTTTTATCAATTATTGATTTCCCTACCCTGCAGTATAATGCTCTGGAGCTCTGACCATTTAAATTGACGGAAGCTCAAGTAATTTATAGGTGTTTTAACCTTAAATTGTGTTTTAAGTTATTTTATCTAAATTTTAGTACTATTTTTTGTTTTAAATAAGTTTAAAACAATTTAGACAAAATGCTTTTTGGCATTTACTCTTAAAATTATTTAAAAAAATTATAAATAAATTAAGAAAGGACGGAACGGCGCACACCCCGTCCACAGCCCATAAAACAATTAATTAATAATATATTATTTACTATATTTATAAAAGTTTTTTGTGAATAATTTTTGAATAAAATAAAAAATAAAAAAAAAATTTTTTTTTATTTTTTTTTTGTTTTATAGTGGTGTTCCTCCCCCCCAATACTACCCCGCGGGGTGCCGGGGTTTATGCGAAGAGGAGGGCGCTCCTTAAATTAGTGGGTTTATTTTTTTTTTATTTTTAATTTATTTTTATAAATATTTTTTTTTATTTTAATTTTTTTTTTGGTTTTTATTAAATTTTGAATAAAAATAATTTGTTAAAAAAATTTATTCTATAAATATTTTGTATTATTTTTTTTTTATTTTTTATTTTAATAAAAAAAAAAACCGGAGCGGGGGGGGTCGTCCCCCCCTCCCCAAAAAGGGGCGCTCCGCTCGGGAGCTCGGAGCTCCGAGGGCACATCACAAATGTAAGGAGTTCTTTAAAATAATCCCACATTTTCGCCTTTAAAAAGTTACCCAATGAAAAAAGTAATTCAAATTCCCCCCCCCCCCCAAAAGGCGGGAGAAAAAAAAAGAGGGGGGGTGGGGGCCCGGTTGGGCCCCCAGGGATAGGGTCCTGTATAACCGCGCATTTTAGATGCCAAAGAATTAAGGAGAGTCAACAGTTGCAAACGCGTATTCCAGACATCAATTTCACTTAAGGTGGAACACTACAGAAAAAACCGCACAAACTTTGTACAGTCGCTATTCATTACAGCTGTAACCAATTTTTATAAACTACATACTGTATTAATCTTCATGTCCTGAACATCATTTTTTATATTTTGATGAAACATGAAAATTAAAAATAAGCTGTGGGAATGGTCCACAAAGGGGATTCCGACGAATCGCAGGTTTTTTTTTCACAAAATGACATATAAAATTTTTTTGTGCGTGTCGATTTTAAAAATTTTTTGTACGTAATTAGAAGACGAGTAGATAAAACTTTCCTGTTGTTTTCAGCAAAATCGTATAATAATAACCCGAGAAAACCCGACATTTTGAAGAGTTTTTTGAGAAAATTTTATTAACTTTGGAGCCTAATTTCTCAGTAGATCTCTATACGATTTTTAAATAAACAACGCCAATGTTTCTAACTCGTTGAGTTCTCCATTTTGATATATAGTTTGTTAAAATCGGTTTGTAAACAAATTTTCATAATTTTGCAATGGATGAATTTGATTTGACGTCGGGAAACTACATTTTGAAACGTTCGTTTAAAAGTAGTTTTTAACAAAGAAACTGAGACGGAGCAGTAGCCGAGTGGTTAGAGCGTAGGACTCAGAATACAGGAGCTCTAGGTTCGAATCCCCCTGGGAGTTATTTTTAACACCAAAAAAATAGGTTTTTTTAATTTTAACTTTTTAATTAAAAAAAGTGTACATTATTCAATACTGTATTCAACCCCGAGTACGTGCTTTGAGGTGGTTTTGAAGTAAAACCGGGGTAGAGTCAGAGTGTCCCCCCTAGGGGGGTCGCAACCCCCCCTAGCGCCCCCTCGGGGGTCAAATCAAAAAACGAAGTTCGGATTCGTAATCAGGACCCCCGAAAACCCCCGAGTGGTTGTTTTTGGAAAAATCAAAGAAATTTTTGGAACTGTAGTGTTCTACCTTAAAGGGGAGAGAGGAGTTCAAATTCCGCGAGATTTGTTTGGTGTGAAGGAAGTTTTTCCCCCCCCCGGAGGGGGGGGGGCTTCCCCCCCCCCTGCTGTTGGCTAGCCCCGCCCGTGCTGCTCCTAGTCTGGTGGGATGGTGGTTTTTTGGGCGGACGGATCTTCTCTTTTTCTTCGTCCTTCCATTCCCACCGACCGCCTTTTTGGCCAGGAATCGGGCCGGAAAATTTGTTTCTAATCGGAGTGGAAATAACCCGTTCTTGGGTGTGTGGAGTTTTGTCTCTTAGCTCTACTTCTATAAACGTTTCCGCCGGGTAATCCACGACTTTTCCAGTGTCAGAAAATGGATATTTTAGTTTATCACCGGAGGATTTTTGGCGGGAATCGTCCTCGTGTAAAGTCTGCGCTTTAAATTTTACGACGCCCGTTTCCGCTAAATCGGACTTATTTTCAGTCGATATAGGATCGCTCCGGAGCTCTGGTGGAACTCGGACGGCGAACTGAACGGGCTGCTGTTGCGGTAAAGACAGAAAGCATTATGTATTTCTATATTTTATTTGTTTCACTTGCTGGATTGGTGTTGTAATATGTTGTAATAATAAGAGACTAGTAATATTACTACCCTTTAATATCATGCTCCGCAGCTCCGGCTATTTAAAGCGGAGGGACCTTCGGAGCTTTGCCCCCTTAAATGAACGATTTGAAGCTTATTTAACCTTGAAATACCTTTTAAATGACTTTAGCTGTATTTGTAGGACTATTTTTTGTTTTAAATAAGTTTTAGAAAAAATTTAGTTTTGACAAAGTAAAAAAAAAAATTGACAAAGTAATTATTGCCATCACTTTCTAATTATTCAGGAACTTATTAAAAAAATATGGCGAAGCTCCGGGGGTTGCTCCGGAGCTCCTAAAAGCGGAGAAGCTCCGGAAACATCACTAGCCATGGCTTAAACTGTGAAAAATTACGACAGAAATTTGAATGTATGTGCAAAACGTAAAAAGGGTAAGCAAAAACATAAGGGTAGGGTATAATACAAAAATTTAAAGCACTAGAGAAGAAACTAAATAATAATTTACAAATCTGTTAATAAAACGTATTTTTGCCCAAATTGACTCCTTCATTTTACCACCATGTTTTTTTATTTTTAACGGCAAAATAAAAAAGTCGAATTTGGAAAAGATTTAAGTTTTATTAATAGATTTATGAATTTTTATTTATTTTTCTATAGTGCATTGAATCTTTGTATTGGAATTTTTAATGTTTTTTGTTCAAAAATTGTTTTTCGTAAGGAATTTTCGGGTAGTTTTCGGTGTCGGTTTTTATCTTGCCTCTTTTTACATGCAAAATCCTATTCGATACTTTTCTGTATACATTCGAATTTCCAATGTTAGTTTTCGTGCAATCCCTGCCTCAAATATAATTTTTTGAGCTAGTGTCCTTTAAATCCCGGATAGTTCTACGAGTCGTGTAAAATTGTTGTATCAGAAAATTTTCAGATCTTTTTTATTACCTTTTAAAAATGTTTAGAAAAAAAATTTATTTTACAAAAAACTTTAAAAATCAATATGGGATTAAGGAAAATTATTCAGGAAATCAGAAAAATGAGAGAAACTTTTGGAGTTAGAACTCCGGTGAGCACTACTCGGAAAAACGTTTTTTCAGAGAGCATAATGGCTCTGCTGGTATCGGAAGTTTTCTTTTTAATTAAATGTGAACACTAGTCTTGTAAAAAGTTACTTTTACTTAAAGTAATAAAAGTAACGGATTTTGGATTACTTTTACTTTTACTCTTAAGGTCTATTCATACTTATGACAAAACGTCCTTTGGTTAAAGTCCAAAGGGAAAAGTCCAAAGGGAAAAGTTCAAAGGGAAAAGTCCAAAGGACAACGTATTCATACTTCTTTTGTCCTTTGGACTTTTCCCTTTGGACTTTTCCCTTTGGACTTTTCCCTTTGGACTTTTCCCTTTGGACTTTTCCCTTTGGACTTTTCCCTTTGGACTTTTCCCTTTGGATTTTGTCCTTTGGACTTTGTCCAAAGGACAAATTCTGAGTAGCGTTCATACTTCGTCCAAAGGACAAAGTCCAAAAGACGTTTTGGCTTGTCCAAAGGACGTTTTGGTTTGTCCTTTGGACTTTGTCCAAAAGACGTTTTGTCATAAGTATGAATAGACCTTTACTCGACTTTTGAAATTTCAAATACTTTTACTTTTACTCTTACTCGGATTTTTCACTGCAAATACTTAAATTAATTTAAGTAAAATTTAAGTAATTTCAATGGGTAAATTTGTTATGGGCTTATTGTAAATTGAATGGCAGAAGATAATTTTTTAAGCCACTAACACGCTAAAACCATTTTGACCAAAAAAACTTATTAAAATAAAAATTTATACATAAAAATTTATGCATAAAATTAGCAAAAAAACTTTAGAACGGAGCTCTGGAGCTCCAAAAATCGGTGTTTTTCTCCGGTTCAAAATTACTTTTATTGTACTTTTACTCTTGCTTAAAAAAATAGATCTTACTTTTACTTTTACTGTACTTAAATAAAATTTTGACCATTACTTTTACTTTTACTTTACTTAAATTAAAAAATCACAAATTACTTTTAGTCTTACTTTACTTAAATTAAAATATTTCAAATTACTTTTACTTTTACTTAAAATAATCCAAAATCAATACTTTTTACAACACTAATGTTCTTAATTAAAAGAACTTCCTACCGCGGCCTTGCTCTCTGACTTTTGCACGAGTAGTCTCACCAGAGTTCTAACTCCGAAAGTTTCTCTCATTTTTCTGATTTCCTGAATAATTTTCCTTAATCCCATATTGATTTTTAAAGTTTTTTGTAAAATAAATTTTTTTTCTGTCAAACATTTTTAAAAGGTAATAAAAAAGATCTGAAAATTTTCTAAATACAACAATTTTACACGACTCGTAGAACTATCCGGGATTTAAAGGACACTAGCTCAAAAAAATTATATTTGAGGCGGGGTTTCACGAAAACTAACATTGGAAATTCGAATGTATACAGAAAAGAATGGAATAGGATTTTGCATGTAAAAAGAGGCGAGTAAAAACCGACACCGAAAACTACCCGAAAATTCCTTACGAAAAACAATTTTTGAACAAAAAATCATTGAAAATTCCAATACAAAGATTCAATGCACTATAGAAAAATAAATAAAAATTCATAAATCTATTAATAAAACTTAAATTTTTTTCCAAATTCGACTTTTTTATTTTGCCGTTAAAAATGAAAAAAAAACATGATGTAACGAATGAAGGAGTCAATTTGGGCAAAAATACGTTTTGTTCAACAGATTTTTGATAGTTTCTTCTCTCATGCTTTGATACTTTTGTATTATACCCCTACCCTTATGTTTTTTCTTTTACCCTTTGTTTACGTTTTGCACATACATTCGAATTTCTGTCGTAATTTTTCACAGCTTAAGCCATGGCTAGTGATCTTTTCCGGAGCTTCTCCGCTTTTAGGAGCTCCGGAAAAACATCACTAGCCATGGCTTAAACTGTGAAAAATTACGACAGAAATTTGAATGTATGTGCAAAACGTAAAAAGGGTCAGCAAAAACGTGAGGTAGGGTATAATACAAAAATTTAAAGCACTAGAGAAGAGAAACTAAATAATAATTCACAAATCTGTTAACAAAACGTATTTTGCCAAATTGACTCCTTCATTTTACCACCATGTTTTTTTATTTTAACATAAAATAAAAAAGTCGAATTTGGAAAAGATTTAAGTTTTATTAATAGATTTATGAATTTTATTTTTCTATAGTGATTGAATCTTTGTATTGGAATTTTAATGTTTTTTGTTCAAAATTGTTTTTCGTAGATTTTTCGGTAGTTTTCCGGTGTCGGTTTTTATCTTGCCTCTTTTTACATGCAAATCCTATTGGAGATACTTTTATATTATCATTCGAATTTCCAATGTTAGTTTTCGTGCCAATCCCTGCTGCAATGTAATTTTTTGAGCTCCATCTACTTTAAATCCGGATAGTTCTACGAGATCATAAAATTGTTGTATCAGAATTTTCAGATCTTTTTTATTACCTTTTTAGAAAATGTTTAGAAAAAAAATTTATTTTTACAAAACTTTAAAAATCAATATGGGATTCAAAACTATTCAGGAAATCAGAAAAATCGAGACTTTTGGAGTTAGAACTCTGGTGAGCATACTCGGAAAAAAACGTTTTTTAGGAGAGCATAATGGCTTACTGTATCATTATAGGAAGTTTTCTTTAATTAAATGTGAACACTAGTCTTGTAGAAATTGTGATTTTGGATTATT
>JASAMX010031807.1:0-17855 GCA_030248175.1 Microlaimidae sp. YZB2_3 | reverse complement strand
TCTTCAGTTTTAAAACCGATTTAGTTAATAACAATGTTTTATTACATAAAAAAGTCTTACCTGGTGAGATTCCACTTGAAGACACTGTTAAATATGCTGCAGCAAAACAAATTACTATTGATAAACACATATTTAAAATTGAAATAAAAATATTGTATATTACACGAAAATAACGATAAAAAAGCAACAACTATTAGCTTATTTAGCTTTGTTGTCGGAATTATTTAGCTTATTTGAAATGAATCAATAAATTTTAATGAGCAACTAATTTTTAGACTAAGTACGGTGCAGACTAATTGCATGCAAATTTTGCGTGTACGCAAAGCAGCAGCGTGTAGGTATGTGCTCTATTTTTGTATAAAAAAATTGCACTAAAAAAAAACAAGAAAAATAGAAAGGGTAGTTCAGATATATTAGTTTTATAGTGAATCAAAACTTCCGGTTTAGAGCTCCTATGTTTTTCCCAAATTTTTTTTTTCAGAAAATATTCAGATCATTTTGTCTTCTGAAAACTTATGTTTTTTTAGATCTTTTTACAGTAAACATAAAATAAATCATTGATGATGAGAATTTGACTTGAGAGGTTGAAATGAGGCGGATTTTTCCTTTTTATACTAACCAGTGGCTAAGCGTGAATAAATGGGGAATATGATTTGGGGGAAAAAAATAGCAATTATTTAGAATTTTCAAGTAGGGATGGTTGTTAATAATAGCAATAATAGAATTTGTTATAGCAGGTAGTGAAGTTCATAAATTCACGGTGGCAAAAATCACAGTAAACATTCAGAAAAAAATCGAAACGAAGTAGTGTCAATCGACAAAATTATCCGAAAATTTTTGTATCAACTGTTTTCTGTGCTCTTGGAGCACGTTTTTTCTAGTTTGGCACCTAGTTTCGCGCACTTGAGTAGCGGGCGACAGTACGTGTGGTAAAGTTAGCGAAGGAACTTCGTGCGCGCACAAATTTGAGCGCCCTGAATTTTTAGCCTGTATATTTTCAGTCGCGCGCACGTAAAACACGGTGTTTGCGCTTCTCGCACATTGAAGCACAATATTGGCATGGAAAAAATGACGTGATTTTTTAATGTTGATTTTGAGTAATAAAAATACTTTCTACATAATTAAAAAATTAAGCGAAAATGATAAATTGTAAAAAAACACTTGATTACATTAGTGAGAAAATTTAAAGCGTTAAATTTTCTAAAAAATTATACACCTCCCTCATCACGCGGTATCGGGGAAAAGTCCCAGGACTGGGGAAAGTTCCAACATCGAAAGTACAGACCGATAGATAAAATTCCAACAATTGGAATGTAAGAAATACGCTTGCAAAACTTGGTCTAAAACCCGATAATTTTAAACAACCGAAAATAAATAAATGGATGAAATGAATGATAAATGGAATTATGCAATTTTGTAAACGTACTTTCAAAATAAGAAGGTTTCCACCCAATGAGAACTTTTTTTTGATTCTTGGGTTTTTCTTAGGCTTTAGGGGAAAATAAAGTTTTTCCTCTTCAGTTTAAAAAGCATCATTAAATACAAATTTACCATAATACAATTTTGCTTGATTTTTAGGTTTTGCTTAGGCTTAGGTACTCAGTTTTTTGAATAAAGAATTTAATAAAAGTTTACCATGATAAAAATTTTGCTTGATTTTTGGCTTTTGCTTAGGCTTAGATAAAAAAGGTTTTCAATAGATTGTTTCATTCGAAAAATAGGAAAAACTTGTCTTTTGAAAAGTGCGTTTACAAAATCACATCCAAAAGACGAGTTTTCCGTATTTAACGCTATATTTTTATTAATTATAGTGTTAATTGACTAAAAAATAAAATGGTGTTTGTTGCAAACGTATTTTTTGATTCTGTTGGGACTTTCCACTAACTGTTGGGAGATTCCACAGTTGGGAGATTCACCCTTTTTGTTGGGAGATTGCTCGGAACCCATCACGCGTAAAGTCGAAATTGCATGCTTTAATGTTAAAAGCTTTTAGGATGAATCACTTATTAAAATTGCATAATCAAATGCTAAAATTAATAATAATCTTTGTATTTGATGTTTTAATGTGCGTAGCATTGTGTTTGAATGCAAATGTATACACCAAATATTTATTTATTATAAAAACTAATTACTGAAAATTATTTCAAAAACGGCTATGCTAAATTATAAAACAATGAATGATAAAACACACGATACACGAAGTAAAATAAATCCACCCTTGCTTAGGGGGGGGGGGGAAAATAGTGTTATTTTTCTTTAATTGTCAGAATCAAAACAATTAAAAATTTATGTTTTGGGTTACCGAAACCTAAGCTTTCTTTCTGCAAATTTTCATCTGAATTTTTTAATTAATTTTAGACTACCGTCTTTTAATTTTAAATGTAACAATAATTCTTATTGTTTTATAATAATTGCATATTCTGTTTAAAAAAGCAGTAATAAAGTGCGAACAAAAGGTAAAGCAGTGAATATAATACAAAATGACAATAATAGTGTTCCATAAAATCACAAAATTAAGGCTTACTTCAAAACAGCAACTTTATTAAAGTTCGAATAAACGACTTAGAACAATTTGTAGCAAAATTTAAGCCTGTATACGTTGTCAACAAAAAAATGAAATTTTAGGAATACTATATGAGCAGTGTAGCTATAAGAAACACTGCTTTTTGTTAAACCTGTATAGTGTTTAAATTGTTTTAGCTTACTTTTTTTATTAAAAGAAAAAATCGTTATATAAAAGTTCAAGTATATAAACTATATTGTAAAATTAAAAAAAACAAACATAAAAATACAAAAAAATTTAAAAAGAAAATTTTATACTGCGTCATTTGTTTTATGCTAATTCAAATCACACAAAGTTTATCAACTACATTTATAGCCTTTTTTTGTTTTTAGGAAAAGCCCCATTATACTTTTTTTTGTGTGCGAAACTGTAAGGGATTTAAAAAAAAATTATGTCGAATTACTATTCAAACTAAACTGACTTTGATTTTGATTTTTCATGATAAACCTTTTATGTTTTTACGAAAAGTCCCATTATACTGCTTTTTGTTTGTGAAACTGTAAGGGATTTTAAAAAAATTATGTCGAATTACTATTCAAACTAAACTGACTTTGATTTTAATTTTTCATTTTGATTTTGATTTGGTTTCATTTTTTTGTTTACCTTAACTACCTTGAAATGAAAACATTAAAAGTATATGAACTTTAAAAGATTTTTTAAAGTTTTTAATTATGATTGAACAGAATTTTATGTTTTGTAAATTGCAATCAATAATCGGTTATTGATCTGACTATTTTTCATTTGTACACATATTGGAAAAATCACACAGAAATATAAAATTGTACAATTCTAACGGATATATATGATTAAATAACAATGTTTTTCAGGATTAAAAAATTTGTTCATACGTAGTATGTATGTTTGTAATTGATTACGATTAACAGGAGAAAACTTTGCAGTTTTAACTCCGCAGTACTCCGCAGGTGTAAATAACCCTTTGTTAAGCTTAAGGCTATGCATTCCTAAGCCTAAGCAAAGCCTTAAAAACAACTTAAACTTTAACAAATAGCTGCACGAAGAAAGTTTAGGTTGTTTTTAAGGCTTTGCTTAGGCTTAGGAAGGCGTAGGCTTAAACTCCTGCGGAGTTAAAACTTGAGGAGTTTTTCTCCTGTTAGCCTTAAATACGATGTTGGTACTAACAAAACAATAGTCCATGTCGATCAAAACCGACTACTCAAAATTTCATTCAGCAAACCATGGGCAAATTATTCGGCTAACACAAGAAAATTCCGCAGCTGACTCCGCAGCAGGGTTACCTGGAGTAAAATAACCTTTTTTAAGCTTAAGGCTATGCGTTCCTAAGCCTAAGCAAAGCCTTAAAAACAACCTAAATTTTAACAAATAGCTGCGCGAAGAAAGTTTAGCGTTGTGTTTAGGCTTTGCTTTAAGACTTAGGAAGGCGTCAGGCTTAAACTCCGCTGCGTAATTCAGCTGAGAAGAATTTTCTCCTGTTTTAGCCATTTTTTTAGGCAAACTGGAAAGTACCACGAGCACCGTCCACCGACACCGACCCCTTTTGCTGCAAATTCTTCTTTCTAAGCCTAAGCAAAACCTTAAAATTCAAATAAAATTACGATACAATTTGGTCGGTGTCTGTGACGAGTGTCGCTGTACTTTCCAGTTTGCCTTTTTTAGCTTCAATATACAAGAAATACTCCAAACCTAGATTGCTATGTATCGCTAGCGTAGCACCGATTGGACAATCGTGATCTTTGCCGACGGTTCTGCCGACGGTTTTAAAAAATGCCGACGGTTTGATAGTAAAATTGCTATAAAAGCATTAATACCTAAAACAAACTGTCGGCACTAAAAATATAGATAAAATATATCATTCTACGCAAAATCAACCTTAAATTTTGGATAATTATTTGCAAAATAGCATAAAATTTTCTATTGAAAACCGTCGGGAAGTTGCCGACGGTTTTAGGATGTTGAATGAATTTAAAAATTTTTTATGCGATTTTGCATATGCCTTTTTTCCAAAAGACATCGGTACAACTAAAAATAATAAACAAAAAATAGTTTTAAATCCAACATTTTGATGGGCCGAGCATATTCAAATTAAAATAATTGGCATATGCGAATTCCAAAAAGCGCACGCAATTCCATACTTTAAATTTCAATTTTTTTGATTATTTCGCAATAATCTAAAATTTAATTAACGTTTTTATGTTCTTGAAAACTGAAATTAAGCGCTAATATTAAAATCAAGATTCTACAAAAATTTTTAAATTCATTCAACCATCCTAAAAACGTCGGCAGCTCCCCGACGGTTTTCAATATAAGATTTTATGCTGTTTTGCAAATAATTATTTAAAATTTAAGTTTGATTTTGCGTAGAATGATATAGTTTGATTTTATATTTTATCTATATTTTCAGTGCCGACAGTTTTTTTGTTTTGTTTTAGGTATTAATGTTTTTATAGCAATTTTACTATCAAACTGTCGGCGGGGGGGGGCGGGGGGGGGGGTGGGGGCGGGTGTTTGGTTTGGTGCGTGTGGCGCGCGTGTGGGTGAAAGTCCCAACTGAGGAAAGTCCCAACGTGGAAAGTCCCAACCAATCGATGAATCTCCCAACAGTTCAAATATTAGAAATACGTTTGCAAAACCGGTGTTAAACACGATAATTTTAAACAACCGAAAATAAATAAATGCATTAAATGAATGATAAATGGAATTATGCAATTTTGTAAACGTACTTTCAAAAATGCAAGTTTCCACCCCAATGAGAATTTTTTTTTGATTTTTGGGTTTTGCTTAGGCTTAGGAAAAAAATAAAGTTTTTACTCTTCAGTTTAAAAAGCATCATTAAATACAAATTTACCATAATACAATTTTGCTTGATTTTTAGGTTTTGCTTAGGCTTAGGTACTCAGTTTTTTGAATAAAGAATTTAATGCTATATTTTTATTAATTATAGTGTTAATTGACTAAAAAATAAAATGGTGTTTGTTGCAAACGTATTTTTTGATTCTGTTGGGACTTTCCACAAACTGTTGGGAGATTCCACAGTTGGGAGATTCACCCTTTTTGTTGGGAGATTGCTCGGAACCAAAAAATTAATTAGATGTAAGTTAATCCCCATGGCAAAATTAAATCCCCATAGGTATAAGTGGTGTTTGCAAGATGTTTGTTCCCCATAGGGATTAATATCAAAAATGCCCCGTTTCACAACAGACCGTATTAAATTTTTCACCTCACATGCCCGCGAAGGCCACCCGCCAACTGGGGAGTGGGGGACCACGTATAAAAATTTCTTAATTTCTTGCAGCATAATATTAAATAAACATTTAGTTTGGTTTAGTTTTTGCAAATTTTCAAACAAACTTTATTTATAATACGAAAAATAAATGATTTAAAAATTAAATGCCGATTTGTTTCGTAATATTATTAATATTTTAACAATATTTTAAATATAAATCATGTTTTGTGCGAATAAAAATTAAATATACCCATGGATTTGTGTTTAAAATAGGTTTTGTACGTACTATTGTTTGTTTATTGTATTTTAAACTGTTAAACTAAATGTTTATTTAATATTATGCTGCAAGATTAAGAAATTTTTATACGTGTCCACTCCAGTTCGTTGTGCATGTGAGGTGATTAATACGGTTGTTGTAAACGCATTTTTGATATTCTATGGGGAATTTGCACCACTTTATGGGGATTTTTGCCATGGGGATTTTACACTACTTTTATGGGGATTTTGCACGTCACCATCTCCCAACAAAAAGGGTGAATCTCCCAACTGTGGAATCTCCCAACAGTTTGTGGAGAGTCCCAACAGAATCAAAAAATACGTTTGCAACAAACACCATTTTATTTTTTAGTCAATTAACACTATAATTAATAAAAATATAGCATTAAATTCTTTATTCAAAAAACTGAGTACCTAAGCCTAAGCAAAACCTAAAAATCAAGCAAATTTGTATTTAATGATGCTTTTTAAACTGAAGAGTAAAAACTTTATTTTTTTCCTAAGCCTAAGCAAAACCCAAAAATCAAAAAAAAATTCTCATTGGGGTGGAAACTTGCGTTTTTGAAAGTACGTTTACAAAATTGCATAATTCCATTTATCATTCATTTAATGCATTTATTTATTTTCGGTTGTTTAAAATTATCGTGTTTAACACCAGTTTTGCAAACGTATTTCTAATATTTAAACTGTTGGGAGATTCATCGATTGGTTGGGACTTTCCACGTTGGGACTTTCCTCAGTTGGGACTTTGCCCGATACCTCCTTTTTTCCAGTACCCACCGAGACCTAGCACCCACCGAGATTTATTTTATCTACACGTTTTACACTTTAAAGAACAGTTTTATTGACATAAGTAATATTTATTCCTTTTTCCTGAAGTTTTGAAATATTTTTTACTGTTTTTATCTGAAAATTAGGGTTTAATTAAGATTTAAAGCTATATTTCTCGGTGGGTGCTGAAGCTTGTCCACTTTCTAATGGTCCCTTTTTCCAGCACCCACCGAAGGTTTTTTTTAACTTTTATATTTAAAACACCGCAAATTTAGACATTTTACACTTCGAAATATTAATCAAATAATTAAAATCTTCAGTTCATAAATAAAAATCATAACATAAATTAGCAAGTTGTCCGCTGCGCAACACACAGACACGAAAAGAATTTTTCCAATGGGTACGATCGTGATCTTTGCCGACGGTTCTGCCGACGGTTTTAAAAAATGCCGACGGTTTGATAGTAAAATTGCTATAAAAACATTAATACCTAAAACAAAACAAAAAAACTGTCGGCACTAAGAATATAGATAAAATATAAAATCAAACTATCAATCATTCTACGTAAAATCAAACTTAAATTTTAAATAATTATTTGCGAAATAGCATAAAATCTTATATGGAAAACCGTCGGGGAGCTGCCGACGTTTTTAGGATGTTGAATGAATTTAAAAAGTTTTTTGTAGAATCTTGATTTTAATATTAGCTCCTAATTTAAGTTTTCAAGAAAATAAAAACGTTAATTAAATTTTAGATTATTGCGAAATAATCGAAAAATTTGAAATTTAAAGTATCGAATTGCGTGCGTTTTTTGGAATTTGCATATACCAATTATTTTAATTTGCATATGCTCGGCCCCTCAAAATGTAGGATTTGAATGGAAACTATTTTTTGTTTATCATTTTTAGTTGTACCGATGTTTTTTTAAAAAATAGCATATGCAAAATAGCATAAAAAATTTTTAAATTCATTCAACATCCTAAAACCGTCGGCAACTCCCCGACGGTTTTCAATAGAATATTTTATCCTATTTTGCAAATAATTATCCAAAATTTAAGGTTGATTTTGCGTAGAATGATATATTTTATCTAAATTTTTAGTGCCGACAGTTTGTTTTAGGTATTAATGTTTTTATAGCAATTTTACTATCAAACCGTCGGCATTTTTTGAAACCGTCGGCAGAACCGTCGGCAAAGATCACGATTGTCCAATGGGTGCTACGCTAGCGATACATACAATCTAGGTTTGGAGTATTTCTTGTATATTGAAGCTAAAAAAAGGCAAACTGGAAAGTACAGCGACACCGTCCACAGACACCGACCAAATTCTACCGTAATTTTATTTGAATTTTAAGGTTTTGCTTAGGCTTAGAAATAATAATTTGCAGCAAAGGGGGTCGGTGTCGGTGGACGGTGTCGGTGTACTTTCCAGTTTGCCTAAAAAAATGGCTAACAGGAGAAAACTCCGCAGCTGACGCAGCGGAGTTTAAGCCTACGCCTTCCTAAGTCTAAGCAAAGCCTAAACACAACCTAAACTTTCTTCGCGCAGCTATTTGTTAAAATTTAGGTTGTTTTTAAGGCTTTGCTTAGGCTTAGGAACGCATAGCCTTAAGCTTAAAAAAGGTTATTTTACTCCAGGTAACTCCGCTGCGGAGTCAGCTGCGGAGTTTTCTCCTGTTAGCCAAAAAAATTGCCCACGGTTTGCTGAATAAAATTTTCAGTAGTCGGTTTTGATCGACATGGACTATTGTTTGTTAGTACCAACATCGTATTTAAGGCTAACAGGAGAAAACTCCGCAGTTTTAACTCCGCAGAAGTTTAAGCCTACGCCTTCCTAAGCCTAAGCAAAGCCTAAAAACAACCTAAAATTTCTTCGTGCAGCTATTTGTTAAAGTTTAGGTTGTTTTTAAGGCTTTGCTTAGGCTTAGGAACGCATAGCCTTAAGCTTAAAAAAGGGTTATTTACACCTGCGGAGTACTGCGGAGTTAAAACTGCGGAGTTTTCTCCTGTTAACCGTATTTAATTACAAACATACATACTACGTATGAACAAATTTTTTAACCTGAAAAACATCGTTATTTAATCATATATATCCGTTAGAATTGTACAATTTTATATTTCTGTGTGATTTTTCCAATATGTGTACAAATGAAAAATAGTCAGATTAATAACCGATTATTGATTGCAATTTTACAAAACATAAAATTCTGTTCAATCATAATTAAAAACTTTAAAAAATTTTTTAAAGTTCATATACTTTTAATGTTTTCATTTCAAGGTAGTTAAGATAAACAAAAAAATGAAACCAAATCAAAATCAAAATGAAAAATTAAAATCAAAGTCAGTTTAGTTTGAATAGTAATTCGACATAATTTTTTTAAAATCCCTTACAGTTTCACAAACAAAAAACAGTATAATGGGACTTTTCGTAAAAACAAAAAAGGTTTATCATGAAAAATCAAAATCAAAGTCAGTTTAGTTTGAATAGTAATTCGACATAATTTTTTTTAAAATCCCTTACAGTTTCACACACAAAATAGTATAATGGGGTTTTTCCTAAAAACAAAAAAGGTTATCAATGTAGTTGATTAACTTTTGTGTGATTTGAATTAGCATAAAACAAATGACGCGGTATAAAGTTTTCTTTTTAAAAGTTTTTTTGTATTTTTATGTTTGCTTTTTTAATTTTACAGTTATAGTTTTTATACTTGAACTTTTATATAGCCATTTTCTCTTTTTATAAAAAAAAGTAAGCTAAAACAATTTAAACACTATACAGGTTTAACAAAAATCTAAGTTTCTTAGCTACACTGCTGATATAGTATTTCTAAAATCTCATTTTTTTATTGACAACGTATACAGGCTCAAATTTAGCTAAAAATTGTTTTAAGTCGTCTATTCGAACTTTAATAAAGTTGCTGTTTTGAAATAAGCATTAATTTTGTGATTTTATGGAAACACTGGATTGCCGATTTTGTCTTATTTTAATTGTTTTTGTTTTGCTTACTTTCTCACGGCTTTTTTTTAAAGAATACGGAATTATTATAAAACAATAAGAATTACTGTTACATTTAAAATTAAAAGACGGTAGTCTAAATTAATTAAAAAATTCAGATGAAAATTTGCAGAAAGAAAGCTTAGGTTTCGGTAACCCAAAACATAAATTTTTAATTGTTTTGATTCTGACAATTAAAGAAAAATAACACTATTTTTAAGCAAGGGTGGATTTATTTTATTCGTGTATCTTGTGTTTTATCATTCATTGTTTTATAATTTAGCATAGCCGTTTTTGAAATAATTTTTAGTAATTAGTTTTTATAATAAATAAATATTTGGTGTATACATTTGCATTCAAACACAATGCTATGCACATTAAAACATCAAATACAAAGATTATTATTAATTTTAGCATTTGATTATGCAATTTTAATAAGTGATTCATCCTAAAAGCTTTTAACATTAAAGCATGCAATTTCGACTTTACGCGTGATGGGTTCCGAGCAATCTCCCAACAAAAAGGGTGAATCTCCCAACTGTGGAATCTCCCAACAGTTAGTGGAAAGTCCCAACAGAATCAAAAAATACGTTTGCAACAAACACCATTTTATTTTTTAGTCAATTAACACTATAATTAATAAAAATATAGCGTTAAATACGGAAAAACTCGTCTTTTGGATGTGATTTTGTAAACGCACTTTTCAAAAGACAAGTTTTTCCTATTTTTCGAATGAAACAATCTATTGAAAACCTTTTTTATCTAAGCCTAAGCAAAAGCCAAAAATCAAAATTTTTATCATGGTAAACTTTTATTAAATTCTTTATTCAAAAAACTGAGTACCTAAGCCTAAGCAAAACCTAAAAATCAAGCAAAATTGTATTATGGTAAATTTGTATTTAATGATGCTTTTTAAACTGAAGAGTAAAAACTTTATTTTTTCCTAAGCCTAAGCAAAACCCAAAAATCAAAAAAAAGTTCTCATTGGGGTGGAAACTTTCATTTTTGAAAGTACGTTTACAAAATTGCATAATTCCATTTATCATTCATTTAATGCATTTATTTATTTTCGGTTGTTTAAAATTATCGTGTTTAACACCGGTTTTGCAAACGTATTTCTAATATTTGAATTGTTGGGAGTTTCATCGATTGGTTGGGACTTTCCACGTTGGGACTTTCCTCAGTTGGGACTTTCCCCGATACCGCGTGATGAGGAGGCGTACTTTTAGGAAATTTAACGCTTTAAATTTCTCACCAGTCTCACCAAGTGTTTTTTTACAATTTATCATTTTTGCTTAATGTTTTAATTATGTATAATAATTTTATTACTCAAAATCAACATTAAAAAATTACGTAATTTTTTTCATGCCAATATTGTGCTTCAATGTGCGATAAGCGCAAACACCGTGTTTTATGTGCGCGCGACTGAAAATATACAGGCTAAAAATTCGTGCGCGGAAATTCGTGCGCGCACGAATTTCTTTCGCTAACTTTATATACGTACTGTCGTACGCTATGAAGCTGCGCGAAATCACTGCTTGGAACTACAAAAAAACGTGTTTTATAGCGCAGTAAACAGTCCATACAGAAAAAAAAATTTTTGCAGAATTTTGTCGATTGACACTACTTCGTTTTGATTTTGTAATGTTTATGGTGATTTTCGCCGATGGTGAATTTGTCTATGGGGTTTTTGTACGGACCCGCCATAACAAATTCTATTATCGCTATTATTAACAACCATCAATTCTTGTAAATTTTAAATAATTGCTAACCCTTTTCTGCGATCATCATATTCCCATTTATTCACGCTTAGCCACTGGTTAGTATAAAAAGGAAAAATCCGCCTCATTTCAACCTCTCAGTCAATTCTATCATCATTACTTATTTTACGTTCACGGTAAAAAGATCTAAAAAAACATAAATTTTTAGAATACAAAATGATCTGAATATTTCTGAAAAAAAAAATTTGGGAAACATAGGAGCTCTAAACCGGAAGTTTTGATTCACTATAAAACTAATATATCTGTACCTGTCTATTCTCTGTTTTTTTTTAGTGCAATTTTTTTATACAAAAATAGAGCACATACCTACACGCTGCTGCTTTGCGTACACGCAAAATTTGCATGCAATTAGTCTGCACCGTACTGAAACTAAATTAGTTGCTCATTAAAATTATTCGATTCATTTCAAATAAGCTAAATAATTCCGAACAACAAAGCTAAATAAGCTAATAGTTGTTGCTTTTTTATCGTTATTTTCGTGTAATATACAATATTTTTATTTCAATTTTAAATATGTGTTTATCAATAGTAATTTGTTTTGCTGCAGCATATTTAACAGTGTCTTCAGTGGAATCTCAACCAGGTAAGACTTTTTTATGTAATAAAACATTGTTATTAACTAAATCGGTTTTAAAACTGAAGATAGCCATAGCATACATGACTACTTTTAACGGGAAAAAACTGAAGTATGTCTTAATTTTATAAAGACATTTGGAAATCCCGCATTTGGAAAATTATAAACAACATACATTTGGAAATTTATAAATACATTTGGAAATTTAGATGATTCCACAGTGTAGATTTTTTATCATGTAGAAAGAAAAATTTGCGAACGCAAAACTCCTAGATAAAGTTTTTCAACATAATAGATTGTCGAATAATTCAAATTAGTAAAAAAATTCTAATAGTTTAAACGTCCGTTGCAACAAAAAACCGGGAATATTTGACAACATTACGTAGAAAAAACCCATCTAAGGATTTTACGTTCGTAGCTTTTTTGCAGTTTGAAGTGTGCAAAGTAAAAAATTGTAAACGCAAACTACAAAATACTGTCGAATAATTCAAATTATAAAAAATATTTCATGTTTTAACATGTAAAATAATTTATACGTCGGATTCCAGAAAAAACGTTGAATATTTGACAAAATTACATGAAAAAACCTCATCAAAGAGTTTTACGTTCGCAGGTTTTTTGTTTGCTAATTCCCGGTTATCATGTATAATAATCTACAGTGTTATGTAGAAAAATGATCACGTAGTATGTTCTACAAACTGTAGATTATTCCACAGGTCGTAGTAGATTTTTTTACATGATGAAAAATCTACAATGTGGGATAATCCACCTATAAAAAGTACAACTGTTCAACACACAGTCGGACATTCTCTGCATTCTTGCCAATGCCTAAAAGACAGTCGATATGTGTACGATATCATTACTAAAATCATTAAAAAAACACATAAAACCTACCCCAGGCTTAAAAATTTTAGATTTATTCTTTTTCTTATTGCTATTGAAAATGCTGTTAAAAAGGGTATGCAGTCTTTTTGAAAATCTCAGTTCTCGCATTCAGGCATGGACAACGTTAAACTAATTAAACTAAAAGTAACGGATTTCGGAATATATTTTTTACTTTTACTTGTAAACGACCTTTAAAATTTCAATTACTTTTATTTGACTTTTGAAATTTCAATTACTTTTACAATCACTTCTACTCGATTTTTGAAATTTCAATTACTTTTACTTTTACTCTTACTCGGATTTTTTGCTGTAAATACTTAAATTAATTTAAGTGAAATTTAAGTAATTTTAACCAGTAGATTCCCTATTAGTGTTGTAAAAAGTAATGATTTTCGATTTATTTTAAGTAAAAGTAAAAGTATTTAAGTAAAGTAGAAGTAAAATAATTTGTGATTTTTTTTATTTGAGTCAAGTAAAAGTACTTTTACTTTTAATAAGAAAAACAAAAACAAAAACTATGAGAGAAACCGAAAAAACCCAAGATCAACATACATAAAAAATTAGAGTAAAAATACCATGAAAACAGCCTACAAAAATTATAAATTAATAAATAAATGGTTCACATGATGTGCTAAAATTAACCAAAAATAATGTAATTTTAATTAAAAAATACGTTTCGCTCCTTTTAATCTCCTAGACGTATTTTTTAATAACACAAACTACTTGAAGGAGGCGAACAGGAGCTCGTCAGTAGGCGAATTCGCGTCTTTCAAGAAAACAAAACATGCTAAAACGCGTGCATGCAAAATAACTAAAAACAAAAATTAAAATGAACAAAAAAAAAAATTTTCTAAAAAAAAAACGGTAGAAAACTCGCGTTTAATAGATAAAAAATAAAAAAATTAAAAACATCCTTGGAATTAAAAATAAAATCACTTGTGACATAGAATAAAACAAATTAAAAGTTGTGGATGTAAACCGTTAATGAACAGAAAATACAAACAATAGAAATTTGCATAAAAGATGGGACTAAAGTTTGAAAAAAAAAACAAAAAAAGACCTGCCATAAACTTTAAAACAGACCTGTATAACCCTAAATAATTTTTTTAAAAAAATTGTATTTTTTAGAAAAATTATTTGAAAAAAATGTTAAGCAACTACAAAGCTTAAGTTTTGTAGAGAATATAAGCAACTACTTAGCGTAAGCTAAGTAGAGACGGAAACTTTTATAAGTTTAAGTATACAAATGTTAATAAGTTAAAATTATATGTATTTATGCTTTTTAAATTATTTAAAAAGATGTTGGTGCAAAAATTTTTTTAAAAGTTTGATTATTATGAATTTCAAACTTGGCCATAAGAGGTTTATATCTTTTAAGTAACGGTCAAAATTTTATTTAAAGGTGGGATACCGAGTCAAACTTTTTTTCTTGGATTTTGATAATTTTTTGTGAAAACATTACCCCTGACCTCAATAGCTTACAAAATTTTTTCATCAAAATATCCCCAGTGGTTCAGGAGATATGACCCTCGAAAAACGGCGTTTTCTGACAATTCTGTACTTGAAAAACTACCCAATGGGTATAAAATTTAAACTAGCCTTGAAAAGTGCTATAAAAATAGAGCAGGAAAAAGGGGCGTTTTCTCCTCGGGCATGTGTTTAGACAGAAAAGATGTGGACTAGTCTCAAATGGACATTATTTGCAGCATAAGAAAATTGTATTTGATTTAACCAGCTGCCCACTGAATAAAATTTCTACCATATAATAATTTATTTACGTTGAATTAATTACACAGCACTGTTGCATTTTTTAGTCTGATGAAATGGCAATTGAAAAATCATACTCACAACAATCTTTGACAAGCGCAAAATCGCCACCTTTTCAAAAAAAGGGTTATATTTGTATGTGTAAGAAAGAACTATAAATTTGAAAAAGTGGCGATTTCGCGCTTGTCAAAGATTGTTGTGAGTATGATTTTTTAAATTGTGATTTCATCAGACTAAAAAAAAGCAACAGTGCTGTGTAATTAGTTCAACGTATAAATAAATTATTATATGTTGGAAATTTTGTTCAGTGGGCAGCTGGTTAAATCCAATACAATTTCCTTATGCTGTAAATAATGTCTATCTCAGACTAGTCCACATCTTTTCTGTCTAAACACACGCCCGGGGAGAAATCGCCTCTTTTTCCTGCTCTATTCTTAGAGCATTTTTCAAGGCTAGTCTACCACTTTTTAAAATCAAATTAAAGAAGTGAAGTAACCTAATAAAGTACAGTATTAGCTGCTCAATGACAAATGTTTATAATCAACTCGTTGCCGAGATATATAATGTTTTAGCAGTTTTAATATTATCAATAGAAAACGTATTTTTCGTGAACATTATGTAAGAAACTTTGCCGACATTCTTCATTCCTTATTAATGGTTGACAATTGAATTTTTAAATTAAATATAAAAAAGTTAGAGTCTTAGCTATGCAATAATATAAATTTCTAATAATGCTCGATTATTAATACAAATTAAGATTATGTTGTCTCCAATTTAAATTTTGAATTTGGACACTGAAAAAAGTGGCTTCTAAAAAATTATTTTGCAATTTTTTACTCTTCCAAAGAGCTCATGTTTATTTTTGATCATTAACAACGGAAAAAATATCGATTTTAAGATATAAGCGTTTGAAAAAAAAATCTATTAACCCGTTCCCGTAATTGCGTTTTCTTTGATTACAACCGTGAAACCTTCGTGAGACCTATGTGATACATCCGTCATACCTAATTTTTTGCGCTAGTATTACCCAGTGAGCGAGAAAATTGAAATGGTTAAAGCGATACGGTCGCAATATGCGGATTTTGATCACGGATATAGTGTATTACGTAGGATATTTCATGTTGAAAAAATTTGCATATTGCTACCATACAGCTTTAACTATTTCAGTTTGCTCGCTCACTGGGCACTATTCGCGCATAAAAATTATGTATGACGGAAGCAAAACCTAGGTCATGCGAAGAGCTTACCGCGGTAAGGTTTACGTACGACATTTGTCATACGAAAATACCACCACTGTGAGACGAAGGTTTTACCTTTGTTGTACGAAGGTTTCATAGTTGTAGCGGGGGAAAAGGCATTCACGGGAACGGGTCAATCATAAGGGGAACAGGGACATGAATTACAAAATTTATCCAAATTCTCTAATTATATTTGGGGCGGTGCATTGGGGCTTAATCGTCGTGTGGCGCTCCCGTGCCACCGATAATTCAATTATATGTTTTTGAAATAAAAAGAAAAATAAGATGAAAGAGTTTTAAAAAAATTACGTACGTTCTCTAATTATAGCGGTGGAGTGGGGCAAAATCGTCGCATCAGCAAGGATTGCAATTATATTTTTGAAATAAAAATAATAATAATGAGAAAAAGAAGATGAACATGAATTACAAGACTTACTCACGTTCTTTAATTATAGTCGGCGCAGTGTCGTGGGGCTACATTGCTGTGTGGTGTTCCCGCACAACTACAGTGGTGATCGAAGGTGGCCTCTTATTCGAACGCGTTCCGCGTTCGATAGAATTAGACCGAACGCAGGCCGCACGCGCGTTCGTCGCCCGCGTTCGAAGGTGCGTGCGGCTGATAAAAATTTGTAGAACGCGGCCGGCCGCGTTCTCTCAAATAAATAAAATCTACCGAACGCGATCGCACGCATCCTGCATTCTATCGAACGCAGCCGACGGCATGATCAAAGATTGCGCGTTCACATGGGAAAATGACTTTTTCTTTTGTCTTTCATTTCTTTGTCATGCGCCCACTAAGTTCGCGCCAAAACCTAAACGTATGCTTTATAATAATAAATTTTAAAAACATTGAAGAATATTTAACATTAGCATTTAAATAAATAATGCACTGCATTTTAAACACAATATTGTGACTGACATGGGTTCTTCTTAAATTCGGACGCAAGCCATAGTTTTACATTTTAAAGTTTCGAATACGATCCATACACTACTACAGCGTTTTTTGTGTGCGTTCGGTAAAAATTAAAAAATACGTTCATGTATCAAGCTTACAACAGCTGAATTTATTGTGTGCGCAGGTTTGAGACTGGTGAAAATAGACAAGCAATTTAAACCTTCTTCAAAGCAACCTTCAAAAATTACCCCCTTCTTTTTTGAATATTTATTTAACTGAGATTACACTTTAAAATTTTTGTTTGTATACTTACAGTTACAATATTTTATGTAAATTCATTCGTCATAAAACATATCATACAATAATATACATTTCATAGTACAGCATACTTTTGTTACATAAAACGTTCCAGAACCTAAGATACATTTTGGAATTTGATTTTTTTCATTTATTTTTACAAGTTTAAATACTGCACGATCTATGGAAATAAGCTAAAAGTTTTTTGCAAATTACAGTCTAAAAATTCAGAAAAAATCAATTTTACCACAAGCTTTGTTGTGTTAAAATTTCCAACCAAACCTTGTTATGTTAAAATTTCAATGTGTTCTGCAGCTATTCACAGCTAATGTGACTCTAAAAAATCCTATCTATACTTTGTGCTATAGAGATCACACAAAAACTGAGAATGTAAAGTTTTGTGGCGTATTTTAGGTGTTTGCGTCATATTTGTCCCAAAATAAGTAGTTTTAACAAAAATACAATGATCGTATGGGTTAAAAGTTAATGCTAAGACATAAGCTGAGAATTTGGCCCCAGCTTATTTAAAAAATAAATAAACACAAGTCTATTGATCATTGTCAGGAGGATCATTTTCATCGCCTGTTCTAGCAAGCGGTAGGAGTTTCAATT
>JASAMX010031805.1:0-80942 GCA_030248175.1 Microlaimidae sp. YZB2_3 | reverse complement strand
TCTAAAAACTATCTTAACAAAAAGGTAGAACTGCAAAACAACGCCAGAGCTGTTTTGTAGCTCCCGAGGAGCGTCGGTGCTTCAAAAATCAAAACCCCACTCTATAATATTTAAGGTCTGGGAAATAACACTGCAATTGCCGCACTAAGACCAACTAAGTTCGAAAGAAAATAAGCATTCCGTTTTGTAGATTACACCACGAATCAGACATTTGTAAGCTCCAGCAGCTGCTTTATTAAAACGCTAGAGTTAAATTATACTTAAACCGGAATACAAATCCTATTATGATGCACATTTTGATGCACAGTATTTGCATTCGCTAACTACGTCAGATTTTATATAGTTTTACTTAAAATCACCGGCTAAAGTATAGAAAATCTAAAACAACACACACATAAAAGTCTATACACTTATCAAAACAAAATATCAAGAAATCATTATCACTTTGATTCTTGGGTTCGTGGTCTTCCGTTCTCAGCGGCAGCGCTGTTGCCATTGGCCATTTCCAACGCATTCAAAATATCCTCCAATAGAAACGCGGCGGTGTTCCCTTTCTTCATCCTCTTCGCCACGTAGGACTTCAAATGATGCAGACCGAAATACTCAGCCTGGAAATATGCATTAATATTCACCAGAAATGAGTTCAGCGCGGGCAAGTTAACTCTTTATGATTTATGTTGAACTCACTGGTATTCATTTAATACTGGAGCAGTACTGCAGCTTGGTCTGTAGTACTGAGTGTTACTCTTTTACCTGATGTACATCTAAGTTTCATCATTTTTCAAAATGATATGCATCTATGAAATGCATTTAATACTGCAGCAATATTTCAGTACAAGCTTTGCTACGTCAAGTGTTATTTTCTGACATGACTTACATTTTGAAAATCATTTATTTTTTTTATTATTGTTATATTCGCAAAAACGCAGTACTAGTGAAGGCATAATTTAACATGCAATAAAACCACATACCCCTTTGGTATTGAAAAAAACTTTATGGGTTTATTAAAAAAGTACCCCCAAAATTATTTTACAATACAATCAATCATCACTTATCTACGCGCTGTGCATATCAGTGATAGATCTAATACTGGAGCAAATTTTACTCTTCTTACTGGGTCAGATTTTAATACTCAGAAAAGTATCTTTTACGATAAACTTAAAGTTTTTAATTGGTTTTATTACCTTACCTGAATTAAAACACCATACATTTCCTCGGTGGCAGACGGAAGAATGTGCTCCAGTAGTTCTTCAGCGGAACAAGCATCTGAACTGTCCCCGAGCCAAATTTCTCTCACTAAATTTTACAATTTAATGTTTTTCTAAATTTTTATGTTTAACATTATTCTTAATTTTAGATATATCTTAAACTCCTAATCAAGCCAACGTGGGTAAATTTAAATAGCAGAAGCGTAGAAACTAGGGACTTATTTTCAAGTTAAAAGAGAGGCAACACAAATAAATCAAAAATATATTACCGATTTTAGTAATAATTTAAATTCATTCAGTTAAGGTGGAACGATACAGTTACAAAATATTCACCAATTTTCCCCCAAACATGTACTCGGGGGTTTTCGGAAGTCCTGATGACGAATCCGACCTCCGTTCTTCAACTCGACCCCGGGGGCTCTAGGGGAGTTGCGACCCTCCCCCCTTGGGGGGCATTTTGACTATATACCTGTTTTACCTTAAAACAACCTCAAAACAGGTACTCGGGGTACTCAATACAGTATTGAATAATGAACAGTTTTTTTTAATTAAAAAGTTAAAAATTAAAAAAAAAACATTTTTTTAAGGTTTTAAAACATTGCCCAGGGGGACTCGAACCTAAAGCTCCGAGATTCCAAAACCGACGCTCTAACCACTCGGATACTGCTCCGTCTAAGCATTGTCTCTTAAAAGCCAGATATAAACAAACGTTGAAAAATGTAGTTTCCCGACGTCAAATCAAAAAATATAAATGAAAGTTTAATCATTTGATGGGAATTAGTTTGTTTCCAATTTTTACCACAGCAGTTGTAGCCGAACCAGTTTTTAAGTTTTTAACGAAATCTCTACTATCTCTTCTTTTTATTTTTTATTTCAACAATTTTAGCGATAAAACAAAATTTAAAAACTTGTGGGCATGTACGTTTGGTGTATATAACTTGAATTAAATTTTTATTACGTAATATTAACTCCGGTTCTGTTAAATTGGGAAAAACTGTTTTAAAAGGTCTGTTTTCAACGAAGCATATCTCGCCGTGGAATGGTCCACCAAAAGTATTAAGGATACCGAACTGATCGGAAAAAAATACCCCTTCTTCCAACATATAGTTTGCTTCTGTCCGTCCTTCCCGTACGGCACGAGTTATACACAAAAACCGACAGGGTATCCTAACTGTATCGTTCCACCTTAACTAAAATTCAGCAAAAACCTTTCGATAAATAAGAGACAAGCTAATCAATCAATCAATCAAGCTCGATCAATAGTGCAGAAAAATCGTAATAGAAAAGTCGTTTAATTTAAAAAAACCACGAGTTGCACTTATTGTGAGGCATCTATTGTTTTAACCTTTCTCTAAGATAAACAAAAAAAACTACACTAAAACTTGACGCTACAAAAATTTTGAGAGTTTTACACATGTTTGGAGACAAGTGGTAAGACATAGTCATCGCGCTTTGTTTACTTTACAAACGCTGATTTGATTGCAAGAGAATAATTTCTTAAAACGCTCATATTTCTCCAAATCGATGGATGACCAAAACAAAAAATTTAGGAACTCGAATAATTTAAATTCATCAGTCACATGTTATCTATGATTCAAGCGTGGGTTCTTATTTCATGAACCGTGTTCGAACACCGGTTTATTCATTTTATAGTAACTAACTTAAATTTTACCACTTTTTAATTTCGGAACCGGCTGTTGTTTTTGCCATGCGCAAAATTATGAAATGAACTGCGCGTGGCTACAGATAGATCGTAATGTAATCTATCTAGCCATGCGCAGTTTATTTTATAACTTTGCACATAGTAAAAATAAAATTTAGGGTCGATGGAGCCTTGGGAACTTGGAGCTGTGACTTGGAGCCAAAAATAGGGAACTTGGAGCCGTAAAGTGGGAACTTGGAGCAGAAAATAAAAATCGCTAAAAAGTTTACCTAAGCCTAAGCGAAGCCTAAATCTAACCCCAAACCATATTTTCTTAAAGGCTCTAAGTTCCCATTGCTCGTGGCTCCAAGTTCCCGAAAATTTCCGATGGCTCCCAGTTCCCAGTTTGTGTTTCTAAAGACCCCGTACACAGTCGCTTACCGAATTTAAGTCAATTACCCTATTTTTATAAAATAAACAAAAAATGGTTTAGTTTTTTTTTAAATTAATGTCTTGTTTTTTGTATTTCAAAACTAATAATTTTTCTTTCAACGTCTTCAGTAAGTCTACCTATTCAGTTGACCCCTGACCCATGAAAAATATTTTTATGAAAAAACTTTGTGGGCTATTAAAGCTGTGATAAAAATTTTCCAAAAAAATCGAAGACAATTTGTTTGACTTTTTACTACACATTTAAGTCGTAAATTTGTTGTGTTTTTAAGTAAAACAAATGAAATAATATAACAAAATATTGTTGATAGTACTATAAAAATATATAATATACAAAAAATGTGCAGCTTCTTCATAAAAATTAAGTCAGAATAGCGCATTATAATGAGCCTCTTCATTTAAATGGCACTTTCCATAACCATATTCGATATATTACTTCTTTATTGATTTTGTGTATTGTATTTTCCTTTAGATGTATTTATGTAAAAATATAGGCTTTTCATTTCGTTTTCATTTCAATAGCATATAATAGCCATTATAATTGGCGCGAATTAAATTGGGGAGGAAGCCATTATAATAGAATTTATTGATTTAGTTTCATTTCATATATACTCACAAGTGTAATACTGTCCGACACGAAAAACTCATACGGCCCGGCATGAATGGCCTTAGTTTGAGCACCAATATTACCTTCGTATTCCTTGCCGTACATTTTGAATCTTCCGGTGACTTCGTTACTGCCTTTGTGAGGCCTTAAGGCGCCTTTTTTGGTTTTTAAATTGGTGACCAGTCGCAAATAGTCCAGCACGTAGGCGAAATGACGGGGGTTAAGATCAAAAAAGTACTAAAAACGCAAATTAAATAAAAAAACAAAACAAAAATGCATGAAAGAATGTGGACTAAAACATTTTTTAAGTAAGCATATGTCACCGATAAAAAATTCATTTTAGACGACAATTTTATCTTTGTGACATTAATGATAAAATCTATACAATCAAAAAATAAATCGAAAGTTCTGTTAAAGAGATATGCTCATCTGAAACTTATTATCAGTCATTATTTTTTTCATTTAAATATAAACAAAAGTATTAATTAAAATCCATCCTTTTCTATAATGGAGGTTTCTTCGGTTATAAAACAATACCCTATCATAAAGATGCGCCGCTTTTGCTTTCCTGAATTTATTTTAAAATAATACAATGTATTTTGAAGGAAGGATTAGAAAAATCTGGCAACCTTAAATGTTGGGCCTATCACAAAGTGACAAGTTATATGACAAAGATCAAAGTGGTCTTATTGGCTTCCTAAGCTCTATTAATAGTAAAACTTTTGCTTTATCTACAGCGCGATTAGAACACAAAGACTAGCGAAAATTAATAAAAAATTATTGTAATGTTTTTTTTTATTTTATTGCAAGCCAGAGATATACATAAGTAATAACCGCACAAGTTTTTACTGATTTCAAAATAACATGTTTCCCTCCCCCAAATATCATACTCCCATAGCAGCCCCAATCGTTAAAAGCGGTGAAGCTCCAGTACTCCTTTTTCAAGAGTAAAATCTAAGTCTAAATTTACCATTAAAATATGCCAGTAACACTAAAACCTTTAAAATTTACACGCATTTTTAAATCATTTTTTGTTTTCATAAAAAAATTTTGAAAAAATCAGTTACAAAATAATCTTGAAAAAAATAACATATGGCAATCATTTTTTAATTATGAAAAAAATTAACAGAAAAATTTAACGTCCCAAATTAACGTAAGCTTTGTAACCTTAGCATAAGCCAATATTTAAACAGAATAGCTAAGGGAAATCAAACTAAGAGTTAATATCAAAGTCTAAAATTATTTTAGCAAAACAAATTCTGCTACAGATATTTATAAAATCACTAAAAGATAGTTAAAAAATCATAAGTTATTAATTAATAGTAAAGAAGTACGTTGTCGTCCGTATCCTTTTGAAGTTTGCTCAGATTTTTAGACGCAAATAAATGAAGAGTCGACTTTGATCATCTATTCGCAGAGTGGCGACGGTTGTGTGAAAAATCTGACCCCCAACATTCAGGGCGATAAACATACTTCCAGCTCCAGAGGTCATTTCAACGCTGGGACCGGATCAGCCCCCGGCCGCTGTACGATTAAGGCTTTTTGATTCTTTTTAACGAATAGCAGGCTCTAAATTATACTACTTTCACGAATTTTAGAGCGTGTTTTGCAAACTTCAAAAAAAAAACTGAGCACAAACTTTTTTCAACATTATTAACACACAAGGAACCATCATCCTTTTTTATAGCACCTATATCACAGGTTTTAGATCCGAACTTTTTGTTGGCAAAGCGGAAAAAATTTGTAAAATCCCCACTGTTTAAAGTTTCTTTTTCAATATTATTGTGAAAGATTTTAAGAGCATCTCTATATTGTTTGTCACATTCAGCCCAATTGTTTTTTAACTCAGGCTTAAGCCTAGATCTCCTATGTAAGTTACGCTTTTTGCGTTTGAGACGTAAAATAAAATGTGGATACCTAAACTTTTTAGGTTTTACTAGCCTTGAAAAATGCTCTAAGAATAGAGCAGGAAAAAGGGGCGATTTTTCCCCGGGCGTATGTTTAGACAGAAAAGATGTAGACTAGTCTGAGATGAACATTATGTGGACTATAGGAAATTTGCGTTTGGTTTGGCCAGCTGCTCACTAAATAAAAATTTCTACGATATGATAATGATTTGTTTATACATTGATCTAATCACACAGCACTGTTGCATTTTTTTTAGTTTGATGAAATGTCAATTGAAAAAATCATACTCACAGCAATCTTTGACAAGCGCGAAATCGCCATTTTTTCAATTAGAAGGTTATATTTGTATGTTAAGAAACAACTATAAATTTGAAAAATTGGCGATTTCGCGCTTGTAAAATATTGATCTTAGTATGCTTTTGTCAATTGACATTTCATCAAACTAAAAAAAATGCAACAGTGCTGTGTATTAGATCAATGTATAAACAAATCATTATCATATCGTAGAAATTTTTATTTAGTGAGCAGCTGGCCAACCAAAGCAAATTTCCTATAGTCCACATAATGTCCATCTCAGACGTCTACATTTTTCTGTCTAAACATACGCCCGGAGAAAAATCGCCCCTTTTTTCTGCTCTATTCTTAAGCATTTTTCAAGGCTAGTCTACCACTTTTTTTGAATTAAATTAAAAAATAGCCTAATAAACTATAGTTTTAGCTGCGCAATGAAATATGTTTATAATCATTCCGTTGCCGAATAAAATAAAAAATAATGATAAGAAGAAGATGAATTTAAATTACAAAATTAACCCACGTTGTTTAATTATAGTTAGTGCGGTGCAGATGCGCTCCAGACAAAGTTTACCTACGTTCTCTAAATATAGTTGGCGCGATGCCTGCGCAATGATTGCAATTATAATTTTTAAAATAAAAATAATAATAATAATAATAATAAGATGATGAACATGAATAACAAAATTTACTCACGTTGTCTAAGTATAGTTGGCGCGGTGCCATGGGTTAAATTGGAGTTGGCACCCCGCACCACCGATGATTACCGGCGCGTGGCGCTCCCGCGCCACCGACGCTTATTATTATTTTTTAATAAATAAAAATTTGAATTAATTTTGTCATCAGTACTGCAAGATTAAAAAAAGTACTCTGTTGTTTTTGCCGTTTTCCGCGCGGTTGAAGCAGATGGCGCTGGGAACTGGCGCCGTTTCTGCCACCAATTAAAACCGGTCTGCTATTTTTGTGCGGTTTTTATGAGGGGATGTTGGTTGTCTGCTCTGTACAATCCTTATTGTTGCCAAAAGGCTGTTATTGTGCGGTTGGGAGTTTTTATTTGTCTATTTTTCAATTTTTTATTTTGATCAATAAATCGATAACAAGGACCTAAATGAAAAAAGTGCTTCCTAAGAAAGTTGTGTAATTCCTTCTTCTTTCTAATGAGCCCATGTTTATTTTTGATCAATCAGTAACGAATGAGGAATATCGTTTTTAAGAATGGAGCGTTGGAATAATAATAAGAAGAAGAAGAAGAAGAAGAAGAAGGTTCTGAATTTCAAAATTTACCCACGTTCTCTAATTATGGTTGGCGCGGCGCCACGGGGCTAAATCGCCCCGTGGCGCTCCCGCGCCACCCATGAAAAGTTTGATCGGTACGTATTTTTCAATTAAATTTTTATTTATATGCATAAATTTTTGGTATAAATCATTAATATTTTTAGACTGTGATATAATATCTCCCCAGTTTATTGTCTTGAGTTCATTGCAAATGGCCGCAAAATCAGCTGATTTAAAGTCGCGGTATAGACGCGAAATATGCGTCTGAGTGTTTAAAGAGAAAGATAAATTAAAATCAATCATATTGTGGTCACAGAGGAGGTGAAGGGTTCTTTACAAGAAATTTCTGAAATTATGTTATTTTGGTTAGACAAAATGATATCTAGCAAACTGCCACTTGAATGTGTTTTAAAATTAACAAATTGACTAAGATCGTTTTCAATGACCGAATCTAAAAATGCATTTTGAGAAATATCAAGGTTATTTACGTTGGGGATATCCCAATTAATATTTGGACTGTTGTAATCTCCTGCAAACACGCACGGAACATCACCACGACAAATAAAAGACGATTAAGTTACACAAAAGCTCTAATATAATGTAGACTCTAATTTTAACGACTTGAAAATTTAGGAGGTCGATATTGGCTTATAATACGTACTTTATCATTAGTGATGTTTGTAACTTCAATAGCTATACTTACAATGCTACTGTTTTTATCAGGTATTAAAATTTCGGTGGCTTTTATTTGTTTTTTGACCAATATACACACTCCACCACCAGATTTGATTTGTCTGTCTTTACGAAAAACGGTTTATGTATTGTTACAACTTAATAAAGAATCTGGAACACTGTTATCTAACCAAGTTTCTGTTATGCATATTATATCGTAATGGTTTTCAGAGAGCAAAGCAAAAAGTGAATCCAACTTGTTTTTTAAGCTACGAGCATTAAAAGTAAGCAAATTGTACCTTTGCAACTGTCCTATGCTAAATTTTGAGTGCGTAATAACATTAGGTGAAAAAACAGGGTTTGCTTTATGGAATTTGAAAGAGGCTGGAACCACCTCCCAATCTTGCAACAAACCCTGATGCTTACAAAGTGTGAAACGCCCTTTTGTGGTTATACATTGTTTTTATATAGAACTTTTATTATACCTCTTTCTTTAAACGTGTAGCTTGGTCCTATATAAACATTTGCTAAATCATTATTCGTTTTTAACGCTTTAGATTTTTCTAAAACAGAGGTCCTTTCCCCAGATGGCTGAAAAGAACCTTTAGAGCCTCTGATAGTGGGAGACCTTTGCTATGGAGACTTTAGAATAAGAGCGTAGGACCACTCCGTCAAACAAGCAGCCTAAAAGACAGGAGACCACAACTGTGTCAGGCACATCTTTACTTCAGAAAACCTTTCACTACGATAAATTTCTTATTTCGGTCTCGCTCCATTTCTTCTTGTATGATCGGTCTGACCATCTCCTTAAAGCTGTCTGGACTGGGCCAGGACTCAGAAAAGCGCTTGGATCGATGCCGCTGACGTCGTTTCCCGACTGGAACAAAATCGGCGGAAGGCTACATGATTTAGGTGAAACTACATGATTTTTGAATTTTATGCAATTTATCGTGAAGAGTGGAGGCAGGGAGAAGCAGGTAAAATTGCCTCCTATGACGTATAGCTAGGTGGCAGGTAGGAAACAGGGCAGCCTTCTTCCTATGTATGTTAAAGCATATACAGGTTAGGAGCCAGGTAGGAGGCCGCTAAAATTGCCTCGGAGGCAGGATGGAGGGAGGGTGGAAACAGGTAATATTATAATGGAGGCAGGACGGAGGTAGGTAGGAGGCAGAATTAGTCACAATCGTTATAAAAAAAACATATGTTTATCTAAATTATTTTAATATGTTATGATAAGCCAAACGCAAGTGTAATCTATATATACCGCGTTTTTTTAACGTGCCAATGACAAAATTTGTTAAAATGATTTGAATAAAATATTAAATAAAATTTGGTGATTTATTTTTGGTAAAATCTGTTGTCCCAATTTAGGCACCCCGTCATTACTTTGGAAAATAATAAATTTTTTTACTTACGTTATGTATTAGATTTGTAAATAAAATTATTCTATTCTGTTCTTAGCTCCTTTAACTTTCATTCTCAAAACGCAAAACATTTTGCCGCAAATCAGGAGTAGTATACCCGCAATTTAATGGCTGTTAAAATCGAACGTGTGTGGAATAAAGTTTTTTGAATATCTGTTTTATCTCAGGTAAATATGAAATCAAAACTTTTTAAATTATTGAAAAAAATTAATTTTAAATATTAATAAAGACCATATTAGTTTTTTATTAATTTATTGCCGTTACAAATGTACTTACATTCCGCGCGATTAGTTTAATCTTTAATGTTTATATTAGTTTTTATATATCTGTACACAAATGATGTAAACTGGTGACAAAATTTTAATTTTAAAACATTAAGCCAGTTTACCTGATAAGCAGCAATCTAAACTACATATTGATATAATTTTTGTAAAAATACGACGCTCCATTATTATGATATAACGTTTGAGAGTTCAAGTTTTGTCGCCAGTCCACATAGTTTTTGCACTGACTATAGTTTTAATAAAATCGTTTTGCTAAAAACACTAAATTATAATTGATTACTGTACCGCATAATGATCTAAAAAACTAATATATCTTTTTTAAGCAGCAAAAGCTTTTATATAAGTTAGCTAAAACCACTTTATTATTTATGATTTTTTTCGATTTGAAATTGGCAAGCATTTAATAATAAAATTAGTTAACAATATAAATAGGAAATAATTAAATCAGAATACATAAATTTCATTTTAATGAATCGGAAAAACAACGCTATAAAATTAATACAGTATGAAATACTTCCGTGAACAAAATTTGGAACTTTACACGTTTTTTGTTAATGTTTTATTAAGTTTTTGGTGAAATTTTGTCGCGATTTACCTTGAAAAACACATGCTCATTTTATTTGTAATTATAAGTTTGTTTTGTTTTAATTATTCAGGTGTATTATTTTAAGCTTAATTTCCTGTATAGAAAAGTTAAACCTAGTTTGGATCAATGAAATGAACTGTATTTAGTATTAAATCTACTATTTAGCAACAAAACAATTTAAAAATTTGGAACAAAAACGGTTTACTTTCATGTATTCTTTGCAGTTAAAAGGTACCAATTTTAAATTATATGATACTCTTTTTGAGACCAGTCTGCTAAAACCTTACTAACTATATGCATATAAGTTTTTAAAAATAGCTTTTTTTGTTTTTTAAGAGTATTATTACATTTTTTGGCTTTCAATGTATTTGTTGCGATCAATCGAAAGAAAAAAATTTTCTATTCTAAAAACTTGAAAAACATTCAAAAATTTATTTGATATATGAAAAATGTTATTATTTACATAATCAATTATTAGCTAATATATAAAACAAATATATCATTTTATATCATTTTAATAAGAAAACCTATGTACATGTTTGAGAAGAAAAAAATATTTAAACATTAGCAAAAATTAACCGGCTAGTTAACTTAGCAAAAAGTAACATACCTTTTGTCAGTGGGCTGAAATGTAAATTTGTTATTTCATTATTGCACTAATTTTATTACTTTATTAGTAAAGAAAAAAGTGATTTTAGAGCTTATAAAGCTTGAGTTAATCTTCCATAAGTTGAGATGTATTCTCCCTCATTACCTTTCAAAACTAACGCTATTTATCCGCATAAACGATATTGCTATGATACAAGATCATCTTTTAAGTGATAGACCGGCATTTTCTGTATCACGGGAATTGTAAAATAGAAATTATAACACCATGGCATTATGTGTGCAATTTTACTACTAAAAGCCTGTGGTATGTCAGAATGTTCTTGTATCATTGGCATCTTTACTGCTGATTGAATTGAACCATTTCTAAAGTAAACATTGGAAATTGTTTGTAATTTTTTGAAGAAAATATTCGGAATTAAAATTAACTATTTTTTGGTAACTTTAAAAAATAATTAGTAAAACATAATTTCTTGGAAAAAAGACTAAAAAATTAAATTGTAATAAAAAATTTTTCAAAAATGTGGTATGGGAAATAGCAATTAGACTTAAATTTAAATAATTTAAACTATTTGACAATTTTTTAATACAGGGATTTTCAAAAAAATAAAAACCTTGCTAAAATCTATACTTTGGAATGAAAATTTGTTTAAATAAGTTTTAAAAAATTTTTCTTTGTTAAACAGCAATTCTTAATTTAGAATTGTAAAATAAAATCTAACAAAACTCACATACTCACACACAGCACCGTTCTACAAAAAAAATATTGTTTTATTATTTATGTCAACCAAATTTATTAATTTATGTTGAAATTTTAATGTTTTAAGTCCCAGCTCGTTTATTTTATACCGCGCCCACGATAATTTAAACCTTTTATTTTTTTTATTAATTTTTTCGCGCTCGTAAATCTTTTTCACGTATAATTTGGAATTGCACGTTCATATTTTTGTAAGATTAAGTTTACTTAACTTGATAAATTTATAAGCAAAAACATTGCTATGGAATTGGTAATAAACGGCTCGCTATACTGCCGTTCGTAAACGTAACCACTGCGGTATCGAAATTAACCAACCTTGGCTTAAGTATACTAAAAAATTAACATAAGCAAACAAATATCTAGCATTTGTGAATAATCATGTAAATAATTTAATTTTTATTATCTAGAAAATGAGTCACGTGCATAGTTAGCCGGAGAAATTTTAGTATTAATAAGGTAAGATTCTGCATTTTGGTTATTTGAAAGAGAAGAGATGCAAAATATTACATTTATAATATAATTAATTTAAAAGATTATTATAACATACTGTGAATGTAACCCTAGTTATAACTAAGCTGGCGACGGCAAAATTACAAAACTTTTAATCCATTTCATCATTTTCGCAAAAAGCAGTAATTTGCATAGTTTTGGCTTTTTTTAAAACCTGGGCATCTTTTTTTCTTCGATTCTAAATAATGCAGCATGCAAGCAACTGCACTTTTAAAAAAATAATACAAAATAAAATCAATATCTATTTTAACAATTCTGTTAAAAAAATTTACTCGCGGCTTACATAGAAATCAATAGTTTTGTAGAAATAAATATACTTTAAATATTAATAATAATATAATATTCTTATGATACATCTTATATTGTTATTGTTGGTATAAACTACTTTAATAATGTTTTCCCCGCATAAGTTCGGAATTATTATGTGTTTTTGTGTCACCTTTACAGTGTTTTCTGGGAAATCTTTTTTTTAAGTGGTTTGTTTAATTTTGGCGTGAAAAATAGGTTTTTTAACCCGTTTCTGTGATTGCCTTTTCCTCGGTTACAACCGTAAAACCTTCGTATGACCTAAGTTGTACTTTCGTCACACGTAATTTTTGTGCGCGAATAGTGCCTAGTGAGCGAACAAATTGAAATGATTAAAGCAGTACGGTAGCAATATGCGGATTTTTCTTACGGATACAGTCTATTACGTAAGATGTTTGATATTGCAAAATTTGCATATTGCTATCGTGCAGCTTGAACCATCCATTCGCTCGCTCACAAAAAATTATGTATGACGGAAGTACGACCTAGGTCATGCGTAGAGTTTTCCGCGGTAAGGTTTTATTACGTACGACATTGGTCACAATAAATACCACCACCGTGCGACGAAGGTTTCTCCTTTGTCGAATGAAGGTTTCACGGTTCTAACGGACGAAAATGCCATCACGGGAACGGGTTAATCATCTTGAAAAAAGTTTGTGCTCAGTTTTTTTTTTGAAGTTTGCAAAACACGCTCTAAAATTCGTGAAAGTAGTATAATTTAGAGCCTGCTATTCGTTAAAAAGAATCAAAAAGCCTTAATCGTACAGCGGCCGCGGGCTGATCCGGTCCCAGCGTTGAAATGACCTCGGAGCTGGAAACTATTATCGCCCTGAATGTTGGGGGTCAGATTTTTCACACGACCGTCGCCACTCTGCGCATAGACGATCAAAGTCGACTCTTCGATTTATTTGCGTCGAAAAATCTGAGCAAACTTCAAAAGGATACGGACGACAACGTACTTCTTTACTATTAATTAATAACTTATGATTTTTTAACTATCTGTAATGATTTTATAAATATCTGTAGCAGAATTTGTTTTGCTAAAATAACTTTGACTTTGATATTAACTCTTAGTTATTTCCCTTAGCTATTCTGTTTAAATATTGGCTTATGCTAAGGTTACAAAGCTTACGTTAATTTGCGGACGTTAAATTTTTCTGTTAATTTTCTTCATAATTAAAAAATGATTGCCATATGTTATTTTTTTCAAGATTATTTTGTAACTGATTTTTTCAAATTTTATGAAAAACAAAAATGATTTAAAAATGCGTGTAAATTTTAAAGGTTTTAGTGTTACTGGCATATTTTAATGGTAAATTAGACTTAGATTTTACTCTTGAAAAAGGAGTACTGGAGCTCCACCGCTTTTAATGATTGGGGCTGCTATGGGAGTATGATATTTGGGGAGGGAAACATGTTATTTTGAAATCAGTAAAAACTTGTGCGGTTATTACTTATGTATATCTCTGGCTTGGATAAAATAAAAAAAAACATTACAATAATTTTTTATTAATTTTCGCTAGTCTTTGTGTTCTAATCGCGCTGTAGATAAAGCAAAAGTTTTACTATTAATAGAGCTTAGGAAGCCAATAAGACCACTTTGATCTTTGTCATATAACTTGTCACTTTGTGATAGGCCCAACATTTAAGGTTGCCAGATTTTTCTAATCCTTCCTTCAAAATACATTGTATTATTTTAAAATAAATTCAGGGAAGCAAAAGCGGGCGCATATTTATGATAGGGTATTGTTTTATAACCGAAGAAACCTCCATTATAGAAAAGGATGGATTTTAATTAATACTTTTGTTTATATTTAAATGAAAAAAATAATGACTGATAATAAGTTTCAGATGAGCATATCTCTTTAACAGAACTTTCGATTTATTTTTTGATTGTATAGATTTTATCATTAATGTCACAAAGATAAAATTGTCGTCTAAAATGAATTTTTTATCGGTGACATATGCTCACTTAAAAAATGTTTTAGTCCACATTCTTTTCATGCATTTTTGTTTTGTTTTTTATTTAGTTTTCGTTTTTAGTACTTTTTTGATCTTAACTCCCGTCATTTCGCCTACGTGCTGGACTATTTGCGACTGGTCACCAATTTAAAAACCAAAAAAGGCGCCTTACGGCCTCACAAAGGCAGTAACGAAGTCACCGGAAGATTCAAAATGTACGGCAAGGAATACGAAGGTAATATTGGTGCTCAAACTAAGGCCATTCATGCCGGGCCGCATGAGTTTTTCCGTGTCGGACAGTATTACACTTGTGAGTATATATGAAATGAAATTAAATCAATAAATTCTATTATAATGGCTTCCTCTCCAATTTAATTCGCGCCAATTATAATGGCTATTATATGCTATTGAAATGAAAACGAAATGAAAAGCCTATATTTTTACATAAATACATCTAAAGGAAAATACAATACACAAAATCAATAAAGAAGTAATATATCGAATATGGTTATGGAAAGTGCCGGGTCCGGCACAAAAGAGTCCCGGCACAAAAGAGTCCTGAAAAAAATCGCTGCTGGCACAAAAGAGTCCCGGCACAAAAGAGTCCCGGCACAAAAGAGTCCTGAAAAAAATCGCAGCTGGGACAAAAGAGTCCTGGCACAAAAGAGTCCCGGCACAAAAGGAGTCCTGGAGAAAATATGTTTATGCGCCAAAGCGCAGCGAGCGCTGATGTCGGCACAAAAGAGTCCTGGCATAAAATCAATTTTTCACAGGTGACACGCAAATACGTGCATTTAAAATAGAAACAACAACAGGTAAAAAATATAAGCGAACGCTAAAAAAATGAGAAATTTATGATACTGGCGAAAGTCGTTCTTGGTTCCTAACCATCACTCTAACTTAATGACCTTTTCCTGAGTATATCTGCCTCTTTAAATATAACTAACTTCTACCTGCTTTTAGAAAAATTAAAGCTGCTCACAAAAAAGTTTTATCTGACTTGAAAGTGGTTTTTTCTGCCTCCTACAAACATTTGAGGTTGTTTTTTGGGGTAGCTTTACTTGCCTCCTCCTAGGTGTTTCTAAGCATGCCTCCGTTGCAGTTTTACAACTTGTTACTTTTCTCCAGCCCGCTGAGAAAAGGATTAAAAACCGTAAGTATTGGAATAAACATTTGTTTCCTAAAACAAATATTTTGTTCCCAAAACAATTTGTTCGTTGGTTTTCTGACACAAAGAGTCACAATCAGTATAAAATCAACGTGACTCTGATTCATTTTGTTTAAATTATTTGTGTATTTAAATATAAAAAGAGTCATAGTTACGAGCATAGATGTTTTTGGTCGGGTCTGCTAGGGGGGTCCACCCCCGGGTAGAAGGCCAAAATTTTTTAAGGGGGGTCCAGGGGGTCCGGACCAGGGAGGGGTGGTCCCGCCTGGATTTTTTCTAGGGGAGTCCAAAATTTTGGCTCTAGACGGGGTGGACCCCTCTGTCCCCCCAAAAAAAACATCTATGGTATAAGTATTTTGCGACGTTTTTGACTGACTCATTGTGTCAGAGTAACGACGTGTTGAAATGCGTCATAAACTGGAAGACAGCTGAGGTATGAACATTGTATGTATGTCAGCTGTGAAATATTGATTTTATGCCAGGACTCTTTTGTGCTGACCTCAGCACTCGCAGAGCTTGGGCGCATGAACGCATTTTTTCCAGGACTCTTTTGTGCCGGGACTCTTTTGTGCCAGGACTCTTTTGTGCCAGCTGCGATTTTTTTCAGGACTCTTTTGTGCCGGGACTCTTTTGAAGGTGAGCCGAAAGTGCCCTTTAAATGAAGAGGCTCATTATAATGCGCTAATCTGACTTAATTTTTATCAAGAAGTTGCACATTTTCTGTATATTATATATTTTTATAGTACTATCAACAATATTTTGTTATATTATTTCATTTGTTTTACTTAAAAAAAATAACAAATTTACGACTTAAATGTGTAGTAAAAAGTCAAACAAATTGTCTTCGATTTTGCTGATTTTTTTGGAAAATTTTTATCAAAGCTCCAATAGCCCACAAAGTTTTTTCATAAAAATTATTTTTAATGGGTCAGGGGTCAACTGTATAGGTAGACTTACTGAAGACGTTGAAAGAAAAATTATTAGTTTTGAAATACAAAAAACAAGACATTAATTTAAAAAAAAACTAAACCATTTTTTGTTTATTTTATAAAAAATAGGGTAATTGACTTAAATTCGGTAAGCGACTGTGTACGGGGTCTTTAGAACCACAAGCAGGGAACTTGGAGCCATGAAAAATTTTTGGGAACTTGGAGCCACGAGCAATGGGAACTTTGAGCCTTTAAGAAAAAATTGGTTTGGGGTTAGATATAGGCTTCGCTTAGGCTTAGGTAAACTTTTTAGCGATTTTTATTTTCTGCTCCAAGTTCCCACTTTACGGCTCCAAGTTCCCGACTTACGGCTCCAAGTTCCCTATTTTTGGCTCTAAGTTCCAGCTCCAAGTTCCCAAGGCTCCATCGACCCTAAATCTTATTTTTACTATGTGCAAAGTTATAAAATGAACTGGGCATGGCTAGTTAGATTACATTACGATCTATCTGTAGCCACGCGCAGTTCATTTCATAATTTTGAACAACAGAAAAAACAACAGCCGTTTCCGAAATTAAAAACTGGCCAAATTTAAGTTAGTTACTATAAAATGAATAAACCGGTGTTCGAACACGGTTCATGAAATAAGAACCCACGCTTCGAATCATAGATAACATGTAACTGATGAATTTAAATTATTCGAGTTCCTAAATTTTTTGTTTTGGTCATCCATCGATTTGGAGAAATATGAGCGTTTTAAGAAATTATTCCCTTGCAATCAAATCAGCGTTTGTAAAGTAAACAAAGCGCGATGACTATGTCTTACTATGTCTCCAAACATGTGGAAAACTCTCAAAATTTTTGTAGTGTCAAGTTTTAGTGTAGATTTTTTTGTTTATCTTAGAGAAAGGTTAAAACAATAGATGCGTCACAATAAGTGCAACTCGTGGTTTTTATAAATTAAACGACTTTTCTATTACAATTTTTCTGCACTATTGATCGATCTTGATTGATTGATTAATTAGCTTGTCTCTTATTTATCGAAAGGTTTTTGCTGAATTTTAGTTAAGGTGGAACGATACAGTTAGGATACCCTGTCGGTTTATGTGTATAACTCGTGCCGTACGGGACGGACGGACAGAAACAAACTATATGTTGGAAGAAAGGGTATTTTTTTCCAGTCAGTTCGGTATCCTTAATACTTTTGGTGGACCATTCCACGGCAAGATATGCTTCGTTGAAAACAGGCATTTTAAAACAGTTTTTCCCAATTTAAAAGAACCGGAGTTAATATTACGTAATAAAAATTTAATTCGAGTTATATACACCAAATGCACATGCCCGCAAGATTTTTAATTTCGTTTTATTGCTAAAATTGTTGAAATAAAAAATAAAAAGAAGTGATAGTAGAGATTTCGTTAAAAACTTAAAAACTGGCTCGGCTACAACTGCTGTGGTAAAAGTTGGAAACAAACTATAGTCTATACAAAAATGATACGGACTGGCGACAAAACTCGAACTTTAAAATGTTATATATCCATAACGGAGGTTAGAATATATGCGGGACATATATGGGAGCATAGCTCAGACTCTTGGCTATTTTTTGAAAAGGTTAGAGAAAAATGGTTTTCAATGACGTCATCACTTGTGGCGGATAGCGTTGAGCAGTTTAGGTCAACTAAATTAACAATACCAATTCATTACTTAAGTAGTCACTACACTCGCGTTTAATCATGGTTCCATTTTCAATTTAAAACATTATTAAAATATATTAATGTATGCGCTGTAATCAAATTACAGTAGCCCGCGCCTGTCGCCGCGCGTGTCAAAACAATTGCCTATAACAGTTAACAGTACGTGCGCTCCACGCGGTGCGTGGGCCCAGTGGGTTCCGCAATTATTGTTTGGCGCTTATTAATTGAAGACTGGTCGTATTGTTCGATTTGGGAACCCTAGTTGGCAGACCCAGAGTAGGTATTTATATTCACCTATCTTGTTTTTATTCGCCGATACCCCAATTGAGATGCCAACAGTTATAGTTGGTTCCGACCAACTTAGGTAGGCACTGTATGTTGAGAGGAGAATACACAGAGGCTGTCTGTGGATTCTCCTATTAAGATTAAGGCGTAATTTACGAAGTGACTTGGTGGAGTGGCTACGATCGTGGGTACAGGTATTTTAAATAAGGAATTTTGCACAAACCCTGTACAAATTGTACACAGTTTTTAATTAAGTTAAATAGGTTACATAAAAACCCTCAGTGGCGTGTCGTCAAGGACACCCACTGACTTCGTAAAAATATCGTTTTGTTTTTCAATCAGGTAAACTTCTAAAAAAACTAATATTTAACTAATTCAAAATCCAAGCCTCTAACTAACCAATTAATCAATCAGACATAGTTTTTAAGTTCTAAAAACTTATAAATTTGTTTAATTTTTCTTTAAGTGTAAAGTTGTGTTTCCGTACCAAAACGGGTTTTTAAAACGGGCTAAAAAGCTGTAGCCTTGGCGTCCTTAACGCCTTTAAAAAGTCTTTCTTTTTGCTAAACCAAAACTGCTCAATCTGCTCAATGTGCGCAAAAAGTCATTATTTCTTTGTTCGCCGCAACGCGGTCTGTTGCGCTCGCAGTACTCGCTCATAAAATAAACGTTTTGTGTAATCTATTGTGTAACCTATTTATCTCCGCAGTAATTCAATCTGCCAACGCAGTATTTCATTCACAAAGCACGTAAACAAGGCAATTATCTCATCTAACCAAACAAGTCGTAAAATTACACTTAAGTTCATACAATATAGTCCCGCACGACACATAGAAATCACGGAGCCCAAACCACTGGCCAAACCCTCTCTTTTTCCCTCAACGAAACACTAAAATTACACCAATAATTTTAATGTTTCGTTGAAAACTAATCCCCACGTCCAAACTTCCCTCGGTGCTTTATACAGTTCGTTTCCCGCTTGGTGGCTCCATATTTTCCAAGCACACCCAGAGGTCTTAAACGAACTTTTTGAAAACCCAAACGAACCTTGGGTCAGATAACCTATTTATTTCCAACCCCGTTGTTTCAAGGTTTCACCCCTTTCCTCAAATTCGGTAAGGCTACTGAGCTCAGTGAAAGGATTGAGCTTACCTCGTTTTGCTGGAAACTCTAAACCAGAAACTTTTTGCAGAAGTCTGACTCCATCAGACTTCTCAAATAACGTTCTTAAATTGCACTGGTATTTTTAATGTTCCATACCAGTCCCTTACCTTCCCCTCTTGATTTGCAGTTAAGTTCTATATTCTTCATTTTCACTTCGAGCTGCAATCATTTTTGAAGAGAGCAAAAACCACTTTTGCTCTTATTTTTATGACCCAACACGGTAATGTTTCACTAAAATAACTACTGACCATTGGTATTTACCTAAACTGACTTGCTGGATTTACTTCACGTCCTTCCCCTTACATATGGCATTTCGTATATGGAATCGTCAGCCGTTTGAGGAAACTTTTTGAAAAGGAATTCGCGAAGAATTCCTCCCTTCCTTAACCCGTCCTACCGTAACCCTACTCCGTGAACCGACTTGACCCCCCGGTCAAGAGGGTGTGTCGTGTGTCTCCCCGATACACACGTGTAAACACAAAGGTCAAATTCTAAAAATTGTGCAAACTTCTTTATTATATAATAACCGGCTGAGCCAAAATAAAAGGGAAACCATTGCATAAAGCGTGTGTTAAAATACGATAAGTAATCCGTGTGTACCGGGCCGCAGGATCATCAACTTACCGGCTTGACCCCTGTTTGGCCCGCTACATATTGGAGCCGATAACTAAAGAATTTAGGTATTTTTTTACCTCCGTGGTGCTCTAAACCTGTTCTTTAGTTGTCCGGGTTCCTTGTCGTATTTTTATTTTTTTCTTTTTGTGTATTTTTTTCAAAAAATTTCGTTTTTTCATACGCTGACTTGAGGTGATCCTTGCATATAGGTTATTATTGTGTATTATTGTGTTTATATTTATATATCGTGTATACCCCTCCGTAGGTTCCCTCCCAGAGTTAATTTGAGGCAAGGATCACAACAGTATAAAATTTTCGATTAAAAATAAAAATAAAAATATCATATTAAAATGACCGAACGGACACCGCCACCTCATTTAAAGACCTCACTTCAAAGTCAAGGCCTCAATCCACAACGAGGTTCGGTGGGTGATCCGAGTATTGAACAGTCAGCAGGTAGGGAGGACATAAATATAAATGTTTTAGGCATTTCAGCTGACGCAGTAACTTTTGATGTGCCAAGTACATCAGGAGTTAACCCAGTGGGATCGCGGGTAATGCTAAGCAATACCGCTCTACAACCCACTGGTTTGAATAAGGGGGAAAATGCGTTATCCGATCGGGTGACCGACCCTCCTACCTCAGCTATTACTGATGCCAGACGCAAAACAAAGCTTTCAAAGACGTCCATATCTGACGACAAAGACAAGCAGCGCCAGCTAGCCAAAGCCAAGGAGCGCGAGGATCGGGCCAAGCGTCGCCAACTTCGACGGGAATCGTCCCTGAGGAACGGTCGGTCCACTCGGATAGCCACTAAAAATGGGCAAACCGACTCGCCAGGAGACCTCGTAGGGTTAAATATATTCGGTAACCAAGGGGGTAATGTTAACCGAGAAGAAGAAGAAGGCGAGGTCTTCTCCGCGAACGGTGCGCCCCAGGAAAATGAAGGGTCGTCTCAGACTGTTAAAACAGTCAAAAATCGTAAAAAAGTTCACAAAGGTCAGTTTTCGACTACAGAATCCTCAGAGGATTCTGATGATTCTCAACCTCCTTCCAGGCAGGTGGGGGAAGTGGGGAACTCCCAATCCCAGGGGAACCCCCAACCAAACCCTAAGCTCGAAAATCTCGAACAGCAGGTAGCTAAATTGGCACAAGTCATGACATTAGTAGTGTAAAATAGCTTGTCAAAGAGATAAATTTTTATGCGCATTCGAATTGTTTTTAGTACCACTAAAAATATATAAATAATTTACAACTCCAAAATATGCCATTAAGAATGACAGTATTAATATAATTATATGACATGACAGTATCCTATCATTATAATGATAGGATTTTAAAAGGCGACTAAAAAACTTAGCTCCTTTTGAAAATTTTAATAACTTGGATTCGTAAATAATTTTAACATGGAACCCTAATCGAAAAGTGGTTTAAGCCTCTTTCTAGACTTAAATATAGGTTTCGACGACTTTTACTTTGGACTCCAAGTTCCCCACCTATGGCTTTAAATTCTAGCTGCACTTCTCAGTTGTATTTTTTTATGTTTCTCAGACTTTATATCATAATGGCATCATAATCGTTCATTCTGTTGTACCTTCCGTCATTCCGTGTATTTGTAAACTTGTTGTAAAATATTGCTAGTTAGGTTCAATTTCTTTTGTTTATGGTTTTTTTTTAATTTTGGGCAACCCTGCAAGGAAAAACTGTTTTAAAAATTAATTTTAAAAAGGAGAATTTAACAAAAAGACATGAGGTTCAACCTTCTTGTACAAATTCTCAAATTAGGTGACAAATTTCTAATGAAATTTTAATTGAGGTTTATATAATTCAAAGCGTTATTTGTGTGTTGAAACTTAAATTTTTGTGCTACTTTTACTTTACTCGCAAAAATAGTTTCTAAAGTGGTCTTCTTAAATTTTAAAAAAAGAACTTCTTGCTTTTTCATGACTGAATGCTTGAAAACTATTAAAAAGTTGCCTGAAATTTAAAGGGGATAAGGTTTTTTTTTATTTTTAAAGGGGATAAGTTTAAGCTCTGAAGATACTGTAAAAATGTTTTGGCCTCCCAATGCAGGCCATTTAGTTTTTTTTTAATTTTTTTACATTTTTACACCTTATTTAATTGTTTAACTAATAATTTTTAACATGCCACTCATAAATGTGAGAAAACATAATCTGTAAATACTTTTGTAAGAAAATGTGGCCATTAAAAAATAAATCTACAATATTTAAGTAAAACTAAACCCCGGAATATACTTTGTCCTAAGCTTCCAAATAAAAAAACCTAAAAACTCAATTTTGGAAAATCCAACAACGTTTTTCAAATTCTCTTTAAACTTCATTTTTAGGTAGAAATGTCAAAAATAAAAAACAATCAAAAAACGCCTTTAAATCGTTAAAAATTGAAGTTTTTGGCTTTGTACTTTTGACATTTTAGTATAAACTAGATTTAACTGTAGATTGTTTTTAATAAATTAGTTTTTCCAGTGTTTTTGTCAATAGAAGATCAGAATAGGATTCATAAAAAAATTTATTTTATGAAGTATAAAAACGTAATTGTTAAACTCATTTAGAATAAAAGGAAACAAGAGGCGGCTGCTTCTTTTTTTAGGAAATAAAAATAGGGAATTGTCTTGTAACCAATCACATCAAAACAATTCACAGCCACTAATATGAATCACTTTACTTAACTTTTAATTTTTACAAATTTTGATTGGTTGATATTGGGGCTTAATTTTAAATTCATTTGATTGGTTACTTCATAACTCCTTATTTTTATTTTACGAGCCTGAAGAAATGAATCATTCATCAGAAAATTTGCATATAGAATAAATAAAGGTCAAGTTTTATTTTACTTGATCAAGGTACATTATGCATACATATACTTGATATTAATGAAAAAGTTTACTTTGTATCAAAGCTCTTAGCTCAGCCTATTGCAATATTTACTGCGTATATCACGTTAGAAATAAAATATAAGTAAAAAATCAAGTGAAACATCTATTGATTTCTAAACCCTTTAGAGTTGTCCATTAAGGTAGAACACCACAGTTAAATTTTGACGGCAGATCTTTTCTAATTAATTTTTACTAACGTAATTTGACCTGCTCATTTAATTTTTGACATTTATTTTTCTTAAAAAATTTTTTATCGTCCACAATTATTAAATGACACCAATAAAATACATGTCAAAATACATTATATTATAATAAAATTCACTACCAAAAATATTCTATTTTTTATTTTTCATTTAGCTTATCTTGAATATTTAAAAAGTTAAAAATTAAAAAAAAATTTTTTTGACGTTAAAAATATTGCCTGCGAGAGACTCGAACCTACGGGTTCAAGGATCCGAGTCCGACACGTTAACCACTCGGCTACTCGCCCATCTGATACATCTTTTGTAAAAGATACTTTTAGTGTCAAAATGTCTCGGCGTCAAATTAAAAAAATTAAATGAAATTTTAAAATTTTGATTCGCTCAGATTTTAATAAAAGTTTGGAAATAGTTAGACACAAGTCTAATCAATACTTTGAATTATATTTGATTAAAAAACTCAGGATTTTTTTATTTGATTTTTCTTTTAAAAACATCGATTTTTTTAATTTTCTTAAACTTTTTAATTACGTTTTACTCCGAACCACATTTAAAAGTTGCCCCTTATTTTTCGTTAACTTTTTATAAAATTGCAGGAAAAAATGAGCGAATCAAATTTTTTAAATGGCCAAAAACTGTTTTATTAAATTTTAAATTCATCAAACTATATCCCGCAATAGAACATTCGGTAAACGATGAAACTATTACCGTTGGATACATCATAATTTGAGCTTTCGATTGCACTATACTTTTGTCAGACAAAATTTAATATCTAAGTTGATATCTAACTTTTAGTAAAAATCGTCATAACTGTGGTGTTCCACTTTAAGTCATAATTTGAAGATTTTTGTTCTGTTAGCATGGTTTGAGCAAATTAAAAACGGTATAAAATCTTTATTGGTAAAACTACTTTGCTATTTAAAAAAAATAATAAAATTAAAATTTGACTAAGGGAGCTTGTACTTGTAAATAGTGCATGTCCATAAAAATTGGAAGTCTATGCCAAAAAAAGTTAACTTAGTCGGCGCATATTCAAATTTTCTTACAACTTTTGGCGAAAATGTTGGCCCAGAGACGAACATTTTCTTGGTTTATAGATGCAAACATACTTTTAGCGTTAATTACTAATTGTGTTATATTCAGGCACAAATGTTGGATAATTAGAAGATGATCAGAAATAAAATAAAAATTGTGTTTTTGGTCTTTTTTATGGTTATTAAATTTCTTATTATTGCAATTTAAACAGGGTTTTTAAATGCGCACTATACTGACCGATGCGCGTTGTATTTTTTGCTTTTTATTAAATACCGATCGATATATCAGGTAACACCGAATAAAATTGTAATATAACAATAATTAACTCATTAACAAGTTATTGACAAGAATATTGCTAGGTTGAAATCGTTAAGTTTACTCCATACGACTTTTAAAAAATCAGTTCTGTTGGGGGGGGGGGGTTTGCGGCGTGGCGCGTTTTTTTTCCGGCTCTCGGTTGGGTCTTTTTTTTGTTTTCTTGTTGTTGCGTGTGTCCCGTATTTCCGCGCGTGCCCTCTTGAATAATATTGATAAAACTTTCTGAAAACAACGCTAAGACCAGAAGTTTACCCATTCCCGTGATGGTTTTTCCCCGTTACAACCATAAAACCTTCGTATGACGAAGGTGAAACCTTTGTCTCACGGTGTTGGTATTTTTGTATACCCAACCTTGAACGTTAATCTTCTCATACGTAAAATCTATGTTTGTAGGTCGTACTTAGTTCATTCATAATTTTTTGTATACGTGATTAGTGTCGTGTGAAAAAGCGAATTGAAATGGTTAAAGCTGTACGGTAGCAATATGCAGATTTTATGCTATATGAAATATTCTACATGATACACTGTATTCGTGAATAAAATTTGCATATAGATTTAACCATTTCAATTTGCTCGCTCACTGTGCACTAATCACGCACAAAAATTATGTCTGACCTAAGAATGACCTTGGTCATACGAAGGTTTCACGGTTGTAACCGAGAAAACGGCAATCACAAGAACGGGTTTAGCTTCAAATGTGGTTTAATTTCAAAAAAAGTTATAAACAAATACAGCTATTTTAAAAACCATTTTTAGTTGGTTTTACAATTAATCTTATATTTTAAAATTAAACAAATATTTTTAGCTGGTTTTACAAAACAAACGAATTAAGTCCATTTTGTTTCTTTAGATTAAAAATTTTGTTCAAAACGAAAGCTATAAGGTTAAAAAACAAACTACACAATACTTCAATGATATTCCTACCCTCCTATGTCATGCTCCGGAGCCACTGAAATACGAAAAGAAATTTGGAAGCTTCAGAGCCCCATTACTTAAATGAAAGATTATAAATATATTTAAGCTTAAATAATGTTTTATATTTGTAATTTTAGAACTATTTTTATCGTTTTTAATAAGTTTTAAAAAAGATTTAGTTTATAAAAAAAAACTTGACGGACTACTCTTTATCTATTCATGAATTCAGTTATAAAATATGACGAACCTTTGGAGCTTCTCGTACTAATGTAAAAAAATCCACACTATGTTTTTAATTCTGTTTTATGTGTTTTTAAAATCTTGTTATAAACAAACAATAATTTTAACAAAATTTTTAACTTAAATAAGCAACTAAACAAAATATCTTTTCTATATAGTTTGCTCGTTATATAACACCAAAAAAACTCGTACCAACTGTGACAGCAGGTAAAAATTTTTTGATGGCTGTATTAACCGAACAATGTTGAGAATTAAACTCAAGTCGAAACATATGCGTTTTTGGTTATCTAGTTCTAATGATTTATTAATATTCGTTTGCAATTTTGCCGTATTTGTAAAAAAAATTTACCTAAAAAACTAGATGTCTTTCACTCAAGCAATATTCTTGTTAATAACGCATTAATCGTTATAAATAAAGTTTTAGTATAATACATTTTTCGAAATGTTACCCAATACTTTGATTAATATTATTTAAAAATCAAAATAAAATACATCCTCAATTACTATATTGCGTTTTTGAAATTATTAAACAATAAATATTTTCAATTTTTAAGGTAACATAAATTATTACTACATATCAAAAAAATTTGACATTTACACATAAAACAAAAAATCTATATAAATCATATAATAAATATTTTAGCAAAATTATATAATAAACATTTAGAATTTAATGCAAAACACAAACTAATACATATTAAACTTAGTACGTTTATTTGGGAATTTAACAAACCCGGTATGCTTTTTTAATCAAATAAAACTTTAAAAACCCTAAAAAACAATATTAAACAAAAATATATCATGATGAACCGTTATTAAAAACCAAAAGCGTGTACAAAAAACGCTTTTTTAAAGCAGCGTAAGCGAAACCCAAAAATTATGCTAACATTTATCATGATATAATTTTATTTAATTTTGATTTTTTAAAAAATTCTAATTCATTTAAACCTTTTAATTAAAAAAGGTGTTTTATATAAAATAACGATTAAAAAATTTTTTTTAAAATGAAACAACAGCAAAATAATTGAAGATCAGTCCGGATTAAAAAAACTACTGCCTATGTGCGACATGTTTGTTTTTTTGGGAAATAAATGAACATGGGACCTAAATACTGTATGTGGGAAAAACAAAAAAACTATAACAAAAACAATTCTTTAAAATAATGATTGAAAAATTTTTTTTAAATGAAACAACAGCAAAATAATTGTAGATCAGTCCGGATTAAAAAAAACTACTGCCTATGTGCGACATGTTTGTTTTTTTGGGAAATAAATGAACATGGGACTTAAATACTGTATGTGGGAAAAACAAAAAAAAACTATAACAAAAACAATTCTTTAGTATTTTTGTTTGTTTAGTTATTATTTTAATTTTGTTATCACATTGATAACAAATTCAAAAATGCAAAAATGAGCACGTTTTTCTAATTTTTTTACACTCTATTTACTCCATCAAAACTTTTAAACTATTTTAAAACAAAAAAATATTTTATGTTTTGTAAAAACTATTAAAAATTACGACCAGTTGACTGAATAATTTTTCCTTTATTTGACACAAAAGTAAGAAAATTTTAAACGAAGAAAATTTTAAATTTAAATTTTAGTACATAATTTTAACAGTTTTTTATTCAAATTAGTTATTTTTTATTATAATTGATGTTACTTTTTATAATATACATAATTCTACTGTTTTAAAAATAATCAAATTAATTATTTCTATATTATAATTGATGTAAGTTTTCTATAATCTATAAAATTATTTGACTTTAAAAATATGACTTTAATTTACTTATAACCTAGAATCAATCCACAATAATAATTCAAATATTCTGGTACCTGCACAGTTTGCCCAATCAACCGAAGTCACGTAAGAAATAATTTGCATAAGCATGGTTGGCACGCAGCTGATTGCTTGTTCGGTAAGATGTCTATTTTAGTAATAGTACGTTCAGCAGTTTTTGAGCGGTTTTCCAACAAAAAATTAAGATGCTTCCACAGTTGCGAACGCATTTTTCAACCAAATGATTCCTTACGTGACTTTGGTCAATTTAACTCGTAAATCATGGCTTAAGTGCAATGTCCACGCAATACTTGGGTTTTATTTACATATGACTCAATAAGGACCCCCCTTTAAAAAGCAATTTTTTTGTGCTTTATACATGTTTTTATTTTATTTCACCTGCTGCTTATTCTTCCTTCTTTATATTTTAAATTTACCTGCCTGTGACATACTTTCTTCCTACCTTTCAGCCAGATTCGCCTGCTTCTCACCTGCCTCCAAAAATGGCATAATAACTCAAAACCTTTTAGCTCTCCTATATATGCCTCTAAAAATTTTGCTGCTCTGTCTTTCCCTCCATAATCAATCGAAAGTTGGTTTGATGAACTGGTTTTTACTGGAGTAAAACGAAGTAAACAGCATTAAATAAAACTTGTCATATACACCGCTTATTCAATTTTTCTACTGTTTTTATCGCACGATATAGATCTAACATAGATTTTAAAACGTAATCAGAATTTAAAAAAAAATGTTTTCTTTTTTAATCAAAATTTATTTATCAATGTATTTGATGATTTTTAAAAAAAATTATTGTATAGTTGAAAATTTTTGTAAAATATACGTACACACTACTTTTTGAGTTATGACGGTTATTTTCCAAGTGGTTAAAAAAGCATACCTGAAAAAACAATTTACAGATTAGGGTGTAAACACTCCAAGCAAAATGCAACAAAAGCGACGATATCAATTGAAATCGAACTTATATCCAATAAAAATGGTCCGCTATTCTTTTCTCTACGGCGGTTTTAAAGCAATTAGCGTAAGAGAAATGTTGTAAAAGAGACTTCAATACTGGTGGTCACTATTCCCACCTGCAGTTTGATTAGAGAAGAGAAAGTGAAAATTTTGCATAATTGCACGCGCTGATTCAAGTGTTCAGAGTGATGGACAACCGTGTGATACAGACGATGAGAAAAGCGAAAAATTTGCATAAATAATGAGTTTTGGAGGCGCTGTTGTGCCTGGGGCGGCCGTTGCAGCCGTCCCCGTAACATGTGCACAGTCGTACGCTTTTCTTGGCTTCGGAAGGGTGCCTTGAAGAACGCCGCTGCAACAGTTGGGATATGTCATAATTTCTGCAAAAGTCACGGAAGTGCCACTGGTGGTCTTTGACAATGGTGTGATTGAAGCCTTGGCGCAACATTGTGCTGTAACAACCGCGAACGTAGGAGTGGATTGTGTGCCCTAAACAAACAATACACAAAACGCTTAGAGCGAGTGCTGAATTTCAACAACAGTGCTAGCTACTCTATTTTTGAATAAATCACACGACAGTATTTCTGTATTTAAAATTTTGTATTGATTTGTTTTAAATCTGTTTTTGTAGTATAAGTTTTTCATAAAATTATTAGGAGCAAGATAAATAATGTTAATTATGATAAGATCGTAAATTTTTTTGGTTATTGGGTTTTTCGATATCGTGTTTTGGCTATCTTTTTTTGAAAAACTATTAAATCAATACTTTAATGTAAATGTGCAATAAAAATATCTTTTGTTTTTAGATATTTTGTAGTATGCCACCATTTGTGTAGGGTCAAAAAGACAAAATAATATTACGCCGGTTTTCCAGTTGTTACAGCATAATGTTAAGTAATAAAACAGACAAGGTTTAACTCAAAAAATTGATATAAATATTTAATAATTGTACTGTTTATTTAGTGTTATTTCAGCATCTTAGTGTTTTGGTTTCAAAATAAGATTTACTTGTCCATTCAATACTGCTTTGCCTCATTTTTGTTTTTTAACAATTTTAATACCAGAAAATTCTAGAATATAATTCTGTCGTCATGTTAAACAAGACTAATTACATAATTCAAACTATATCGCACATAAAAATAAGAAGAGACTGCTTCTTCAAAAAGTTAATTGGCTAAAAACAAAGTTTAGCGCAATGCTGTGATTTACTTTGGCTGCCTGCACTATACAAAATAATAGGTTAACAAACAAAAAAATTCGGGTAAGTAACTAATATAGCATACAGTGCAACTAATGTTAAAAGACAAGCAAAATAAACTAAAACAAAATAAAAACTTAAAGGAAAGGTTTAATATATACGTCAGTAAACACTTCTTTCAATTTTTTTAAAAATTGTTTCGTTTCGTTTAAATTTATAATATACCTTTTTCTCATTGTACTTTAGTGAATAATATTTTCTAATATAAAAAAAATTTTATATATTATATGAAGTTAAACTAAAATAATATGCAAATTCATTTGTCATATTTTTAACTTTTAAATTTAGAGGAATTTTTATTTCTGTACTTTATATTTGACATTAAAATTAATTTATCACTTAAATTAAAATAAAGGCAAAATGTTGTTTTTAAAAAAATAATGAAATAGTAGACAGCAAAAAAGTACTAAGATCATATAAAATTTTTTAAAACACAATTAATTTTTGTGACTAATTTAAGTATTCTTAAAAAATATTCTTATAAGCTTTTAGAAATATGTATGGGATACAAAAATAGAATGCAACATTTTAGTTTTATAAAAAAAGTCATTAAATGAAAATTTTGTTTTAAATGAAATTTTTAATACAATTAGACCTATAAAAGCTATTTAAGGTTTGTATAAAAAATTAAACTATAAACAACATTAGTATGGTATAATGAAAACCTTAAAACTGAGATTTTGGGGACCAGGACAATTCGCTCCCGCCAATTCGCTCCCGGACAATTCGCTCCCGGGACAATTCGCTCCCGGGACAATTCGCTCCCGGGACAATTCGCTCCCGGGATATTTTATAAACGCAAATCTTATAAAACCAATTTCATTAGGGACGATTCGCTCCCGGGACATATCGCTCGCGAAAGTTTTTATAAACGCAAATCTTATCAAACCTACTTCATTAAGGACAATTCGCTCCCTGCTCAATTCGCTACCGGCATTTTTAATAAACTCGATTCTTTTAAAGTAATTCATTCAGAGAAATTAATGATTTTTTAGCTATTGTTTTTAAAAATAATGAGTAATTTATAAAATGATTTAATTGTCATATTAACTAACCTATATTTTATTAGACTCACTTAAAAATAAATGAGCATAACGGAATGCTTAGTTTTTGTGTATTATATTGTAATTATAAAAACAATGTTTATTATATCCATTTAACAATTTTTTATATTTCATTACTAACCAAAACCATATCTTTAAAAGGCACATAAGCAACGTTAAAAATATCAGAAACAACGCATTAAAATTAACAATAAGATCATATGAATGCATTTAAATAAGAACACAGTTTTAATTTGATTTGAAAAAAACTAATAGCTAAACTAATGATTAAATCGTTAGTTTAAATTAATTCAATCTTGATGCTAGTTTAAAGGTATGCTTAGTTTTTGTGTATTATATTTTAATTATAAAAACAATGTTTATTATATCCATTTAACAATTTTATTATTTTATTTTATTTAATTTTAATTTTATTTTATTTTATTATTTAATCATTCGTTCGCAAAAACAGCCAACTTGCACCATATTAAAGTGACTTTAAAAACCAAACTATGAATTCATTCCGATGTAAACAAACATTAGTGGTGTTATCGGAATATGACATATTTTTGCATGCTTTGCTTTTTATTAAGATATTATATTATCTATTATTGATAAGTCTTCTTCAAGTTACGCTGAAACAAAATATTGTATTAATTTAAAACAACAAAGTTAAGCATTTCTGGAATTGGAGTTTATTTTTTGAAAGTTATTTATATCTGTAAATAAGAAATTCGACATTTTGAAACAGGTTTTATAAAAAACAAATTGCGTTTGCACCAATAAACTGTTAATGCCAAGTTTTTTAATAAATTCTTGATTATTGCAAGAATTATTTTTTTGCAAGAAATTTTTTTGGAATATAGGGTAGCTGACTTAATTTCGGCCACCTTTTTTTAAATTTTTTTGGATAAGTTCTTCTGATTTTTCCAATCGACCCGATATTTGGTCTAAAAATCGAACAATAGCTATTTTTGTTATTCCAGTACAAAATTTTAAAATTTCTGTTACACTTCAAGATCAGTGTAGGTTTAAACTTTTTTTTATAGTGGCCGAAATTAAGGCGCGAGCCATTAACTTCGGCCACCTAGAAAAAACTGGCTCTGAATAATGACGACGATTAATTCAATGTACACAAAAGTCTCGGGAAGAAACAGAAATAATTCATATATAACGGTGGTTAACTAATAAACATGAGTAAAAACATAGATAACAGCTTGTTTTAGAAAAATCTTGAAAAAAGAGCAAAATAGTTAGTTTTCTAAACTTTTTATGCTCATTTTTTTAGTTCCAACGTTATATACCAATTACGTTTAATTCTTCTCGAGACCTTTGTGTACATTAAATTAACCGTCGTGATTGTTCATAACTATTGCCAAAACGAACAATAAAAATTTTGAAAGGTTGCAAATTTATCCTTAGGTATTGTTCTTGGTACATATAACTTAATTTTTTCCCGCTTGCAAACAAATCATTGTATAAATTACTCATCATTTTTACAAACAATAGCTATAAAAATCATTAATTTCGTCTGAATGAATTACTTTAAAAGAATCGAATTTAATAAAAATGCTGGTAGCAAATTAGGCAGGGAGCGAATTGTCCCTAATGAAGTAGGTTTGATAAGATTTGCGTTTATAAAAATTTCCGGGAGCGAATTGTTCCGGAAGCGAATTGTCCCTAATGAAGTTGGTTTGATAAGATTTGCGTTTATAAAAACTCCCGGGAGCGAATTGTCCCGGGAGCGAATTGTCCCGGGAGCGAATTGTCCGGGAGCGAATTGTCCCGGGAGCGAATTGTCCGGGAGCGAATTGGCGGGAGCGAATTCTCCCCAATTCGAGATTTTGATATTATGTTGTTTTTTTGTCTTTTTGTAACTATAAAAACTATATTAAGGAATTATGTGTCATAAACCTTGTAAATTTAGAATGTTTTATTATTCGTTTAAAAACTTCTTTAAACGACAATAAAAATGCATTTCTAAAGTATCAATTTTGCCCTTTTCGATTAAATATTACATCAAATGTAAATAGGACTACCAGCAACTCCCATCTCCCGTCTACGTGTAATGTAATTTTATACAAATTTTCGATTAACAAGATTATATAATCCATGAAATAGATTGAAAAACGCGGACTTCAATGAAACAAAATTCAAATTAAAAAATACAGTATTCTTACAATTTTTATACTAAATCGATTTATATGAAAACTTGTGCCTTGGTTGGAGGGTCAAATTAATAAAAAAACTAACTAATAATGAGATTGTATAAGTTAATAAACGAAAATCTCAGACATTTTGCACTTCATGTGGCTCTTTAATTTATTTTTAAATTAAATAGCGTAAACTTACCAAAAACTGTAGACTTCTCTCGAAATTGTATGCAAAAAGTGTCGCACTCTTCAAGATAAATGCCCTCTTGAGAATGGCCACTATCACATTTGTCGCTGAAATTGTGCGGAGTTTTGAAATCCTTTCCAATTTCCAGCTTATCCCAGAAAGTTTTGTAAGACTTGGACATGCACGAATAGCATTTGACAGAATCTAAAATAAAGAATGAAATTTTTTATGCGCGAATAGCATTTGACAGAATCTAAAATAAAGAATGAAATTTTTTATGCGCGAATAGTATTTGACAGAATCTAAAATAAGGGTGTGAATTTTGGAAGGTTTAATTAATAGTTTTTTTAGCCAAAAAATTAAGTTTTTTATTTGGGGTGTAAGTGAAATAGAACTTTTTTTCAATTTTTTGCGATTTAGATAAAAAAAAACAAAAAATATTACTAAATTAATTTCAGCAAAAAACCAAAGTTTTAAATTTTTTAAAATAGTTTTGCTGAAACTTAATAAAAGAACGTTAATATATTTTTAGATATTTTCTGTTTTTTAAAGTTTGGACGCAAAAAGTAGTACACAAATGAAATACAAGTCGCTAGTATTTTTTACTTTACCAACACTCGTTCATTTTTTTTAAATTCTAATTAAAAACACTATTTTTGTATAATTGCAGGTATTTTTTAAAGATGCTAATAATTATTTGTAAAAACTCTAGAATTAAAGTTATAATTAACTAAATTAAATTTTGTTAATCCTATTAATTATTAGTAAACTATGTGCAAAAAATCATTCAATTGGAAAAATTATTTTAAGGTTATTGCTTTTAAAGAAGCACTGTCACAAATCAAATTTCTATAACGCCATGAATGTAGTACTCGTTTAATACAAAACCTATCCACATTAAATTTTATATTTTTGACTTCTCGAGACCAATCGTACTACATTTAAATTTCAATTTATTCAGTTTAGTAACAAAGGATTTGTATGATTCGGTCATTATAGGAATTTGCTTTCTGACAATGCTCTATTAGGGATTACAAAAAAATTTGTTTATAAAAACAATAAATCAGTTTTTAGCTTTTATCTTAAAGGTGCAGTGCGGAGTCAAACTTTTTGTTTTCGATTATGATAATTTTTTGTGAAAACCTTACCCCTGCTCCCAAAAACCTACAAAAATTTTTTCAACAGAATATCTTCAGTGGTTCAGGAGTTATGACTCCCCAAAAATGGCGTTTTTTGACATTTCTGTACTTAGAAGATTGCTCAATGGATATAACGATTTAAATTACAAAATATGCACTCAAAAAAGCGGCTACTTTTTACTTTAATTTAATACCTTAATTGTTAAGATTGATGCGGTATTTGTCGAGATATTGCGTTTCTCGTACAAAAAAACACTCGATTTTTTTGCTACAAAAACCAAAAAACGACCATTACTCATTGAGCAATCTTTCAAGTACAGAAATGTCGAAAAACGACATTTTTGGAGGGTCCTGACCCCTGAACCACTGGGGCTATTTTGATGAAAAAATTTTTGTAGGCTATTGGGGCAGGGGTAAGGTTTTTCACTAAAAATTATCAAAATCGAAAACAAAAAGTTTGACTCCGCACCGCACCTTTAAGCCAATAATAAATTTCTAAAACTAACCAGCCGGTTCAACTCACAGGAGCACAATAATTCATGTAATTTTTTACAGCTGAAAAATTTTTCCAAGTTATTTTTTATAAAACCAAATATAAATGCTTACCGAGATTTTTGCAGGTGAAAAGAATACTTTTAAAAAGCTTAAATCACACTTACCAAAATAATCAGAATGACGCTCATTTAAAAACCTTCTTGCATAACCCGTTCGCGTAAAAGCCTTTTCCCCCTTTACAACCGTGAAACTTTCGTAGGACAAAGGAAAAACCTTCGTCTCACGGTGGTGATATTATCGTATGACAGATGTCGTACGTAAACCTTACCGCGGTAAGCTCTTCGCATGACTTAGGTCCTACTTCCGTCATACATAATTTTTCGCGCGAGTAGTGCCCAGTGAGCAAGTAAATCGCAATGGTTAAAGCTGTACGGTAGCAATATGCAAATTTTTCGATGTAACTTTTCACTGTATGGCCCGATTTTTATGTTTGATAGCTCATTTTGAAGCTTTCACGATACTGCGTTGCGTCACAAAATTTTCACTGTACGAAAGTAGTTTTTTCACTTAATTAAATCAGTTTTTAAAAAAATGGAAATTTGCCGAAATTAAATTTGTGCATTTAATTTCGGCACTTTACAAACAATCGATTGTTTCTAAGTCAAAAACTCATTTTAAAAAATTTAAAAACCTACCATTATCTCTAGACAGTTTTCTTTAATTTAAGCTTCTACTTATTGTTCAACGTGTAACTAGCAAAAAGTTACAACTAAAATGCCAAATCGTATCAAAATGAGCAAAATTTGGGAAAAAAGTGCATTTAATTTCGGCACTTTTTAAAAGGACCCCCTTAATCAAGTTTAAGTGCAGTGCTATGACCCCTACACATTTCAACGTTGTCTTTTAACTATTTACAACTACAATTTAACACCAGACCACTTAATTCAACCCGTTCTTACCTACAGCAATATGCGTGCCGAAATTACACTATTTTATTTTATAACGATTGCTCACCACAAACGCTACGTAGTACCACGGGGATTAAAAATTCGGAAAATAGACTAAATTTTACCAGGACAGTTTAATTTTTCAAAAAAATTATTGCGTAATCATGAAATGCCCATGTTCTAAAAACGAGTAACAATTTTAGTTTTTATAAATCACACAATTTCACATGAAAATATCATAACATAACAAATAAAAAGCTCACGACAGTTATCTACATATAATTAGCTCTCATTTGAGCTATCAAACGTCGTATTCCGTCCAGGATTGCCAAAGATATAGTCCAAAATCAAAAATGCCCAATTTGGAAAAGTGCCGAAATTAAATGCACTACCCTATATCCTACGTAATACACTGTATCCGTGACAAAAATTTGCAAATTGCCACCGTACCGCTTTAACCATTTCAATTTGCTCGCTTATGCTCGCTTTCAAATTATGTATGACGGAAATATGGCATAGGTCTCACGAAGGTTTCACGGTTGTAGTCGAGGAAAAGCAATTACGGGAACGGGTTAATTAATCTTATTACCCTTTTTATAATCCTTTTTTAATTAAAAGACTGTTTAAATCGTTAAAAAGAAACAAAATTTTAAAATGATTGGACTTATTTTGTCGAAACTTACTATGAATAGTGAAATTGATTTTAATGTTAAAAGTTGCATTATAATTTTTTACTTTAACCTTTTGACTTGTAAATTTAGTATTTAAACATTTAAGAAAAAAAGTTATCGCTTGAATTTTTAAAAAGTGATTTAAATGTTTAAAAGGAATCTTCTAAAAAATCTTCCATTATGACCTATTAGATAAAAATACATTAGATTACACTTTAAGTCTGAAATAAAAGTTTTGCTTGCCTGTGAAAAACATTCTTAATTCCATAATAAAATTGTTCCTGAAATTGATCCTTTCTTATTATTTAAGCGAGCAAAACGCATTTCCAAAAGATTTAGTATTAAAAAACTAATGTTTTTTTTTGTTTTGTTGCTCTTATAAACATATCATATTTAAGCCGCTTAGCTTTTCACCTACTTGTATAAGTATATTTGGCATTCAGCGCAATATTTACTATAAAACCGTACTTCACCCCCCATAACATTAATATTATCCTGCTGGATATTGAATATTATTTACATGTTGAGCAATTTGAACACGGTGCGATCATTAGACGGAATAATAATTTTGCGCTCCGAGATGCAATTAGAATTAGAAAAGATTAAGGACCAGCTTATTTTTAACGATATATTTTCATAAACATTTTTATATTAGAAGAGTTCTAAATTTTAGGACCGGTGCTGGTACTCGCCAACATTTTCCGTCCGGATTTTTGAAAACCTAAAAAATAGAATTCATTAAATCGCGAATAAATCTAGAACGAATGTATTTCGTTAAATGAAAATATGAAAACTAACAGATTGAAAAAAAGCTCCATATAAATTTCACAAAAAATTAGATGTCTTTGATCGTTTAAAATGACAAGAGCAAAAAAAAGAACTCTACCGTAATTTAGCAAAAAATTACCAAACACCAAATTCAAACTTTACTTTAATCGCTTTTCAAAGGCGCAAAACGAAAACTTTTATCTTTGAAATGACTACTGAAAAAGTTTGACAATTTTTTTAATGTATTTCATAAACCGAGTGGATTTTGGTGACGCGTTTAGCACATTTTGTGCTGAATACAAAATTTGGGTCTTTGGTGTTTGGTTATTTTTGCACCAAAATACGGTAGATTTAAGATGTTCTTGTGATTTTAAACCATCTCATACATCTAAATTTTTGCACTATTTATAAATAAAGCTTTTTTCGCTCTATTAGTTTTCATGTTTTAATTAAACAAAAGACATTCGTTTTCGATTTATTTGAGATTTACCGCATTTTATTTTTTAGGTTTTCGAAAATCCGGACGGCAAATGTTAGTGAGTTCCAGCCCTGGTTCACCGCGGAGCGAGAAGTGACAGGTGGTAACGGTGTAAACACGTGCGGATCCCGTTGTCACTTGTCACTGATTTTTTTCCCTTGACACTTACCGCGAACGACGAAATCGACGCTCATTTCCGGACTCGCGTCCCGCCCCAGGGACAATCGGGGTCCCGAAACAAAAAGGGACAGCAAAGTCCAAAGGGATTTAAATACGGAGTCCCTAGAGCTCGCCGTGGGCTGAACCATCAGCTGATCTGGTCGCGTGACGCCGCCCGCATATAGAGACGGAATATTAATGTCAAACTTGCCGTCCTATTTCGCCGCCGCTTTGCGGGTTTTTTTCCCGTCGTTTTCTTTTTTCTTATATCCAGAAAGGTTACGCTTCACGAGACAGTGCAACTTTCGATAAGGAGTATTATATAATAATTGCATACAAATGACGCGGATGAGAACAAAAACTTAACTGATTTTTAATAGGTAAAGTTTTCAGTAAGAAATTAGATCTGAAAATAAATAAGTATTTTTATTACGTATTTTATTAGATTTTAATTTAAAAAAAGTCAATTTAGATAAAAAACGCTTAATTTTACAATTGGAAATAAAAAAACAGTAATAACAAATCCCATTAAGTATAATGCGTTGAGTATAAGTTTTAATGATTTCAAACTGTCGGATAGAATTCTTGATACGAGTGTTTTAAGCCCTCAGCACGGAATTTAGAGCTAAAATGGGACCTTTGTTTTCAAGCAGTTTGTTCTAATTGTCTCATTTTTCCTTTGTTATATATTTTTGATATTATTATAAAAACACAGTTTTAAAATTTTTATATCAAAATTTTAGTAAAATTCACCGCAAAACTTATGAAATTAAAAAAAATATAACATGTAAAAGTAAACAGAACAAATTTTGACGAAAAATTTAACGTTTTTACAATAAATATACTATCGTACAGCTAACATTTTAATCTATACAATAATATAAATATCCTATAAGTCGACAATTCCGTTAATGAGATATGCTAACTTTTTTTCAGTTTGCATAATTTTCGGAGAGACTATAGATATATTGTCTAGCTTTCAATTTATAGATAATTGTGTCATAATAAAATTATACATAAAAAATATAAGAATTTAAAAGCTCTAAAAAAGGAGAACCTAAAAAATGTTTCGAGTTTTGCGCCCAAAATATTTAACAACAATAATAAACTAACCAAAAGTATAAATAAGAGAATGCGTGGGGGAATTAACAAAATATTTATCTACGACAAAACCCTGAAACAATTATAAAAGGAAGTTTTTAAATACAATAAATATATTGACGTTACATTTTCTTTAAACTTTCTCATATGTAAATACATAGATGAATACATAAAATTTATAAATAGAATTTTTATGAAACTATATAAATTTCAATAATATAATACTGGTTTTGTGGTCAATACGTTTTTGTTATTCCAAATATTTGCCTAAGTTCTAACGAAAAACCAAGTTTAATCAAGTTTTTCAAAAAAATCAAATGTAGGAAGGTAAGTACTTAATGGAATTATATTACTATTTAGTAGCTAATTAGGATTTATAATTGAAAAACCGTATGGAGCAAACCACAAAATATTCATTAAAAGTTATTTCAGACTTTTTTTTGCCGTTGACATTCTTAGCAAGTTTATTCTAAGCATATCTATTATTATCTATTATGTCTAAATAAAAATAAAAATTATTAAATTGCTTAAGCCCAAACGACATATGAATATTTAAAAATCTTGAATAAACTAATTTAATATTTTACTCCAAAAATTTTTTATTTGTAAACTTTTTGATTGAAAATCAAATAAAAAAAACACTGTTAAATCTTTGAAAGAGTTTGCGTCGTAATTTAGCTCTAAATAAGTGATAAGATAGCTACAAATTGTCGTGTCTTTGCTCAAATGAGAGAAATTTTACTTGTTTTTAAGATTTTATCTCAAAACAAAAAGATTTTACGAGCTTTTTGCCGAATTAACGATAGTGCTTTGAATTTAGATATCCCAAAAAAACTTATTACGCACGACAAATTTCTATTTTTATTCAGTTCAATCGCTCCAACATTTAACACAAAACTAAATGTTTCGAAAAATATTTTCTGTAAACAGGCTTTTTACGATAGCATTTTTAACAATTTCCATTAATCAAAGAAAAATATAGAAAAACTCAAAAAATGTATATATTTATTATTTTTATCTATTTTAATATTATAATTATATTATTATAATTATAATTATAGTAACAAACTGAAATAAAATTTTTCGTGTATGCGTATACGTCTGCAACGATCGTAGTAAGCTAGGATTGTTGCAATAATAGCTGTGGTTGTAACTAAGTACTAACATTACTTTTTTATTGCTTTAAAAATTTCAGTTTTTTTAAGTAAAACCTTATATTTTTAAATCTATTACCGTTGTCTCAATTAAGCTATCTGAAATAAATTATAAAATTTAATTCTGTTCATGCACTTTTATATACTTAATAAATTTAATATTAAAATTATATTTTGTGAAACCGCAAAAACATCTAGTGTTGAAAATCTCATACTTCTAAAATAATACTTTATACTCGAAATTTAGCAGAGCGCTTGTATAATAAACTTTTTCATGCCAATTTCGGCATTAAAAACTTGTCTGAGATAATTTGTAACTTGCAAATTAAATGCAAAATTGTGTTAATTAATGTTCTCAAAACTAATTAACATGACACTACCTGCTACCATTAAACAACCTGCTTTCTCTGATATATTATAATATCTTAAAAAAATTGCTTTGCATACTTAGTGTATACTAATTTTAAGCTGATATAGAACAAATTAAAAGAATTTTAGTTTTAAATAACTGATATATTACCTGATATGATAAGGTTTTTTTACATAAAAGGAGCACACTATATGTTAAAATGTATTTTAAAATACTTGTCTAAGGTAATAGTAAAATCAAGTGTTATTTTTAATGGCTTTATGTAGGTCGTAAAAATTTAAAATTAAAAGATCATTATTTATGAATTCTAATGATAATTATGGATATAGAAAACTATTAGTTTAACCGGCAGGCTTTTATTGCCAAACCACACAGGAAAAATTGCTTTCCATTTCCTAGGAGTGTGAATTAAATAAGGAGAATTTAATTTATGGCATTTTAAGACCGAAATTAAATTTATTATAAAAAAGTTAAATGCAAATAGCTGGTACGCGTTGTAACTTTTTTGGGCTAGCACGACAATAATAATTATGGTTTCCAGAAAAGTGAAATATGATTAAATTATAGTAGTAAATAAATTTCCAGTATATAGCAATTGGAATTTTTTGCTATTAACAAATTGCAATGTATTTTTTTAATAAATAAACTGTTATTAAATTAATAACTAAATATTTTTAAAAGCCCTTTAAGTGTTGTTGAATATATTTTATTTAAAAACAAGTAAATCACGATTCTTTTATAATAAATAAAATTAAAAAAAGGTAAATTCGTCAAAATTAATATTAAAGTTCAATTTACTAAAAAAAAAACTTCCCAAAGTCAAGTAAATGAAGTGCATAAAAATTATATAAGGCTGAGTTCATTTTCTAAAAAATAATTACAGCACATACCCGACTTAGTTACGAACTTAAAGCAATTAAACTATTGTGTACACGAGTCTACTGTTCACTTTAAAGTGGCAGTCTTTTAAATGCGGTGGAAAAACCAACCCATGTTATGTTTCCCAACTTTGGTTTGGTGTGGTGACTCTTAAAACCCACCTTAAAACTTTTAAAACTCACACCCTGGTTGTCATGCCTTAAATGTGCTGGAAAACCCAACCAATGTTAATTTTACTAACTGTGGTGTGTGACTTTTAAAACATTTGACAACCCAAACCATGTTTCTCTTTCACGAACTTTGGTGTGGTAACGTTTAAACCACATAACCATTTGTTTTTCGCCTGTAAATGTGGTTGAAAAACCAACCAATTCTGTTTTTTTTTTCAACTTTAGTGTAGACTTTCAAAAAAGACCACCCCCCTGATTTCTAATAAAAAAATTTGGTTTCCTATAAAAAACCCGATCATTTTAAAGACTGTATCTTTAAATGTCTAAAACATAAATGTGACATCCAGAAATATTAATAAGGATTATTTTTGGTATAAAAAAAGCCAAACAATTGATATTTTTAGCTTTTTGAGAGTAAAATGGGCGATAAAAAACTTAAACTGTAATTTCCAAGCTCATTTCCAAGCTATTTTATTGATTCCCCAGCAATTTTATGTCATTTTTGTTGCGGATGTTTACCTTGTTTACTCTTGAGGCATTAGCTATCTCTTAGATCTCGGTAATGAACCCAGCGTAGCATTAACAGGAGAAGTTGTAAAAAAACGTTTCAGCTGGTGAGTGCCTTGGAAAACTAAGAGTTCATCTCATAGTTCACTACCAAATCTATATTAGTTTACCAAGTTAAACTGATGGTTGAGACTCGCTCATAAAAATCAGTTCATGAAACAAAAAAAATTTTCCAAAGCCGATTAAACTCAGCTTTGATACGTAATCTCGTTTGTAAAGATACAAGCTATATAAAATAAAAAACATATATTATGGAGCACAATACAAGCAGTTTAAACTAAAACATAAGTTTTACAGCGTCCAAACCTACAACAGACAATTAATTTGACAAGCTGTAAATTCTTTGTTACGCAACTGAAACGAACCAATCTTAATTAAACCAAAACTAACAATCGCCAAAATTCGCCGAAATTTTCCGCTTTTTGAAATTCCGGCGAATATTCCTCTTCGCACCTACGCTTTGACTCATGGACTCGTTTGCGCGTGGAACGATATCGCCGCATGAATAACCACTATTCGTTAATAGAGAGAAATAAAGCGTTATTTCCCGTCAAATCGGAAGGGAAATCGGGCTAAATCGGCTCAACGGCGATTGAACCTGTTCTTGTCGTTCCCGAAAACGTCTTTCGGTGCGCGATTGCGGTGAGGAACGACCGGCGTTAAAAATCCGGCCGTCTCCCGTCTTCCCGGCTCGAAGCCACTTCCCGCCTAAGTAGCAACAGCTAATCTCTTAACAGCTGCTTCGATTTAAGGCTTAGATTAATCCTCCGCTTCTTTGAAACGAAAAAACTCCCGCGTCGGAGCAAAACGTGTCAAAGTACTAACGGTAAAATTTCAGCCGCGACTCTTTCGATTTCCAAAGATATTCCAGAAGTGCTTTGACTATAATGGTCGTAGTTTTTTTGTAAAAATTTAGCAACTGTGCCCGGATCAATTTAGTTGCATTAATGCTAACACACCGAGAAGTTTTTATCGGTTACTGGAGCCTTAATCGTAAATTTTAAAGCAAAATATTTTTAAAATATCTTAAAAAAACGTATTGAATTAATAGGAACCTATTTACATTGCCAAATAATTTTTATTTACATTTTAATTTGATCAGTACTGAAGAATGAGTCTCAAGTAATTTCAAAAAACTTGCGCAATAATTCATTCTTTAAAACAGACGTGGCACATTTTTCAAAATAAAAAAATTGCTAAAATTCCTTTTACAAAAAATATGACAGTCGTCGGTAAAATTTTGATTATTTCCTTAAAATTAATGCATCTTTTTGATATAATACATTTTGTATACAAAAAGCATATTTTTTCACAAAAAATTCACAGTCAGTAGTTTTGAAAATCAGCAGCAATCAACGTTAATAAAAATAAAATAACTGATTTTTTTTTCAATAAAAATTTTGCAAAAACAAAATCAGGCGTTGTAAAAAGGGCGGTTACCTTCTTGAAATTGTGCGTTTACAACGGTCAATTTCAGGGGTTTTTTTTCGAAAACCGAGATTTGATAATTAGAAACTGATGCGCTGTGAATTTGTTACTGTGATTTCTTTTGTGAAATTCATTTTTAACTCCGACACACCGTGGCTTTAAGGAACTTTTTGGAACGCTTCTGAAATCCTCAGCGTGTTTCCAGACGTAATTCTACAGTTTCTCTCGGATAGAAGGGGCTAAGCCGTATTGACGGCTTTCGAAATTTCAAATATAGCCTTAGAAAACGTTCCGAAACATTTTTGGAATGCGAAGCAATTCAATATCACATGCAACTTCTTGCGCACAAATCGTCTTTGAGATGGACTACGTTTGATTACGGTTTTTTATGTGACGTTCATAAATGCGAAGCCGAATAAATTCATAATTAATCAATTGAAAACTCGAATCCGAAAGTTAGAAATAGCTAAAATCTATACCTAAGTCTTACTAATTTTTTTAGAATTTCGACGTCAAGTTTCCATTTTTATGAATCCAATTTAGCTAATTTTCTGACGGTCCCAGATTATGCTTACGGCTCCCACCAAACACCTGTTATTTTTGTTTGGTTTAGAACCCATAGAACCGAGAGTACTTGCAGTTGGAATTTGAAATTAAAAATATAAACTTGGAGCTGTAAGTGGGAAACTTTAGCCTTAAGTAAGGAACTTGGTCCAAAGTCCAAGCTATTTTTTTCTTAAGAGTTTCAAAATCCCATACCGTTCTTTTTAAATGAATACTGGACCTCATAATTGGATTAATGCTTGCGTAACTAAATTATCGTATATTTAATAGAAACTTACTTTATTCGGAAGATTCACAAAGTTTTTTTGTTAAGTTTTGTCAAATTTATGTTAAACTTTTATTGTGTCAAACTATGTTGTTTTAAAAAAAACTGTTTTTAGAAATTACGTTTGAAAGTACCAATTTTTTTGGCCTATTACTAAAACCGATTCCTATTGTTTTTAAAATTTAGAAGCCAAAACACAACACATATATCGTCGTTACTACGGCAAAATAAGCCACATTTCGTATAAAATATATGTGACTGTGACTCATTTTAAATTTAAAACAGGACCTTATTAACTACAAAATGAGTCACAGTCACGTGTATTTTATAATGACAGTGGCTCATTTTGCCGTAGTAACGACGATATGGTTTTCAAATGGAAATTTTGTCTTAATTTCTATTCTGTTTCTAAGACATTGGATTTGATTTTATTAATTTAAACATTTTTTTCCAGTTTCATAATTCTATTTTAATCAGTAGCATTATCATTTTTTTTAAATTTAATCAATTTATAATTAGTAAAAAAACTGTAAAAACTAAAAGTTTCTAAAGTGAAATTAACCAATAGATTTGCGTTAATGGTAATCACAATAAACAACAAAATATATCATAAAACTAATAATAATTATTATTATTATTTTATCATCAAAATTAAAACGTGCGCAGTTTCACTATAAAAGTTTTTTCAGAAACTATTCGTCTTTGTTCTTTGTTGATGTCCTGATCGCTGGGATTTTTGCTTTTTTTGCTTTTTGGTTTTTTTAGTTTTTAAAAGTCTTTGCTTTTTTTTGTGTTTAAAGAAATGGACTTCAACAAAAAAACAGCATGTTGGGAACTTTTATGAAACAGCGCCCCGGAAAATACGGAGAACAATACTCTGAATAAAGATATAATTTTTAACAACTTCTCTTTTGCACAGTTTACCAATGTTTTCAAACAATTATAATTTCTTTGCAATCGTTTGCTAGCTTTATAAAACCATGAAAACCATTTAAACTTTTTTAAAAGCTTACCACTTGCAAACAAATATCTACAAAAAAAGAATTTTCTGAAAAAATCCCGCAAACTATGTATGTAATAATTTTCTTACCCTCAGATAATATGTATCAAGAATCTGAGTTCGAAACTTATAAAACAAACTAATTTTTGAAGATACAATTGAATCATTTAAAGATTTTTAAACGTTTTAAAAACATTTTTACTGTTCAGTTTGATTCACTAATATCACCTTTAATTTTTTTTTGACTGTTTTTATTAATTACAAATTTTTTAGATTCTTGTTTCCAATTTTTATTTTGCATAAAAAACAAAATAAAAAATGATTATATTATATTTATAGTTTTTAAATAAGATTATAACTTATGAATGATATTATTATATATTATTAAACTAATGAAAATATATTATTAAACTAATATTAACAAATGTTCTAACTATTTTTTCAGAGCAATACGTAACTGAACGAAGAACAAAAAACCAATTGCTTAGTTTTTACTAACCCTGGCATAGGGTTCGCGATTAAATATAGAACTTTATCTCAGTAATACAGAATGAAATTGATATTTTTTTTTAATAATAATGTTTTGTTTCAGGCGGTTCCCAGTGACTGGCAATCCACCTGGCATCCGCAAAACAATGCATGCCCCTTACTAAATCAAAGTAAATATACTTATTTAATTTTATTTAGATTCCAAAAAAATTTTTTCCAAAAAGTTAAAATTCCTTTTTTTTTTAAGTTTCAGAAATCATCGTTTGTATTCCATGAAAGTTATTTAATAAAAATTTTGGCGTAAAAATTTGGGTTTAGCGATGAAAATTTGTGTATCTGGTGTTTTGTTTTTTACGTTTAATCAACAACACTTCGGCGAATTTTAAAAGGCTCAGACAATATTGAATTATTTTAAAAAACTATGAACATGGGAAATTTTAAAATCAAGCGTTGGTATATGAAAGTACGCTAGATTTGAAATTATTTGAACAATATTATTTTCTTGCTTAAAGATGTGGTTTGATTGTGTCAGCTGGAGCGATTTTTTTTAAACAGCATTCAATTTACACTTTGTATATGATTCCCATAATTTTGGTGTAAAACAAATACTGTAACTTTTCAAAAACGCGCACCTAACTTTAAAGTTTTTTATTTCGAGACTCAGGACATACATTAACATACTAATTTATTGATTTTTGTATTTATGGGCGGAGCTTCGTAAAGGGAAATGTTTCTATAGTATTTTTTGAAGCAGGTCGAAGTGTCAATTTTTAAGCTCGTCTAAACACGATTTTGACCCGCATAATGTTTTAACTAGCATACCTTGCACTACTAAAATTTTAACCTACGTAACGTCGGTGGTTTTTCGTCTATCCTTATTTAAAAGTTTATTAAAAGAAACTTTAGAGTTATATTTGTTTTTAATAAAATGTGTAAAGATAAATTTAAATATCAGTTAAGTTTTATTGAGTGTCATTTTTTTAATTTAATGACGTATATGAAAGGTAATTATAATTTTTCTAGCTCGTTTAATAAGCTTTGGAACATCATTAAGTTTATAGAAATACGCAATTGTGATGCAAATTACCATTTTTGATTTTTTTTTTTAAGTAAACTCTCGACGCTCCTGGCTTCATCATTTTCTAAGCTACTGAAAAATAGCGCAGCTCATTTTATTTATTTAATGCTTTTATTTCAATCATGCAGTTATTGTAATTTGAATAAAGAAAAACAACTACCCTAGTGCAAAAAATAACATCTAATAATAACAACAATAATAACATCCAAATACATGTAACATCTTCAAGCTACTAGAAAAAGGTTTACATTTTATTTGTAAAATCCTATTTCAATTATATCAGTTTGATAAAACATACAGACTAGTGTTGTAAAAAGTATTGATTTTGGATTATTTTAAGTAAAAGTAAAAGTAATGTGAAAAATTTTAATTTAAGTAAAGTAAGAGTAAAAGTAATTTGTGATTTTTTAATTTAAGTAAAGTAAAAGTAAAAGTAATAGTTGAAATTTTATTTAAGTAAAGTAAGAGTAAAAGTAAGGCCTATTTTTTAAAGTAAAAGTAAGAGTAAAAGTATAATAAAAGTAATTTTGAAACGGAGCAAAACACCGGTTTTTAATGCTCCAGAGCTCTTTTCTAAAGTTATTTTGCTAATTTTATGTATAAATTATCATTTTAATAAGGTTTTCAGTCAAAATAAATGGTTTTAGCGTGTTAGCGGCTTAAAAAATTATCTTCTACCATTCACTTTACAACAAGCCCATCTACCCATTGAAATCTACCCATTGAAATTACTTAAATTATACTTGAATTAATTTAAGTATTTGCAGTGGAAAATCCGAGTAAAAGTAAAAGTAAAAGTATTTGAAATTTCAATAGTCGAGTAAGAGTAAAAGTAAAAGTAATTGAAATTTCAAAAATCGAGTAAAAGTAAAAGTAAAAGTAATCCAAAATCCGTTACTTTTATTACTTTAAGTAAAAGTAAAAGTAACTTTTTACAACGCTAACACAGACCCATCTTCCTGAAGAAAAATTTGCGCACAAATATCCAAAAATAAATTACAATCCTTGTCTTATTTTTTATAAATCTTAGTCCTGAGTCTTAAAACAAAAACTAAAAAGACATCATGCAAAAAAATTTAAAATTTAGTTACGCTATTTTAAACTGAGAACCTAAAAACTAAATTAAAAAAATCGTATTATCGTATCGATTTTTTGTATTAAAAACTAACAAATGCTGCAAATCACTTTACAATTAAAACAGTGATAATTTGTGCAATATTACTGTAGTTTTAAAATTGAAACAATCATTTTAATTGTATTTTAACAAAAAATGTAATTTTTGTTTAAGAATATTATTATTTCGTGAGTTTTTATTTTGTCTTGTAATTTTATTATTATATCTTGTAAAAAACAAAAAAGGAAAACATCTAAGAAAACCAGTGTATTGCACATTAAAATACAAACAAAAACCACGATATCTTGGGTGTTAGAATTATTCAAAAATAAACACGTTATGACTTTTTTGAGTGCCAAATATTATTCGCAAAGTGTTTTTGCGGTATTTATTATTTTTATATGAAAAAAAACACATTTTTTTGATTTTTTTTCTTAAATTTAATTATCAGGTGAAAACACGTACTTAGTACGGGTGTTCCTATCCTTCAGTATCACGCTCCGGAGTTCCGATCCGACCACTTAAAGTCGAGAAAATTCCGGAGCCTTGAAGCCCTAGACTTTGGGACTAGGACTAGAATTACGAAAATTTTTTGACCTTTAACTAGTACTATACTAGTTAACCTTTGGGGTAACTTGTGTACTAAACTCGACTAATTTTATCACTTCTCCGGAGCTTCAAAGCTCCGCCTATTGAATAAACGAATTTAAGCTTATTTAACCTGGAAATATAATTTCGGTGACTTATATAAACGACTGTTTATAGATGGGGCATATTGCACCCCGCTGGCCCCGTTCGACAACAACATGAGTATCATACTCAACACGGCGGTGGGGGGAGATTGGGGCGGATGCTGCGGAGCGAAATCCTTGACTTGTTTCGAAGGGTCCGGAGCGGATCTGGTCATCAAATCTATCAACGTGTTTACGGCGGCTTAATCGACCAAAGTCATAGAAGAAATAATTTGCATACGGTTTGGTTGAAAAGTGCGTTCGCAATTGTCGAAGCATCTCTAAATATTTTTGTTAGAAAGTCGCGAACAAACTGCTGACGTACTATTGCTGAAATAAACATCATAGAGAACAACCAATCAGCTGCGTGCCATCCACGCTTATCATGGATGGCACGCAGCTAATAATTAATTTGCAATTTGCATAAGGCAAATTACTTCTTATGTGACTTTGGTCGATTCCAAATAGAAACACCAGTGATGTTATTATATCCTTCAATATTATGCCTCGGAAATTTAAAGATGGGGAGAGTTTCAGAGCTCCGTCCTATTAATGAAAAAATTTAGGCTTATTTAAGCTTAAAGCAGATTTTAAGTTACTCTATTTTGCATTTTTAGGACTACTTGTATTGGTTTTAAAATTTAAAAAAAATTAACTAACAAACACTTTTGACAAAGCAATCTTGCATTATTCTTTAATTTACTCTTAAATTACTCTTTATTCATGAAAGTAAACTCGAATGCCATCAGAAAGCGTTAGTACTTAAACTCTGAATTTTGTTGGATTAATGCCAGCGGTTTATTTTAAATTTATTTTTAAATACTTAAAATTGTTAAAATAAAAAATAATACCGTGCCTATTTCTGTAGTTGTTTTTTTTTTCAATTTTCTTTATAATTTTTCTGCGCGGCGGGCGGCTGTAGCGACCGTTCAACAGTGCCGTTGGGTTTGGTACAGAAATAGAACGGTACTCAAGAGCTCCCACGCTATGGAGACCACCAATTAACCATATCTCATATGTGTTTTGTTTGCAATGCTAAATGCTTTATGGCAGGAAAAATCTTAGCTAGGCACTTTTCGATATCACAAGTGTATCTGAAAATATAATTGTTTTTTAAACACTGCGGCAAAACTGCATGCGGCAAAGCAACCCTTTGTAATAGGGGTAAATAAACAAAATAATAGACATTCTTCTTTTTGGCGTATTCCAGTAGTAAATGATATTATTGAAACACAAAGCTTTATTTTTGGAAAGATTTTATAAAACACCAGCAGAAGCCCGTTCCAGAGATCGACCTAAATTAGGTGCGCACCTAACTCTTAGGTGCCCACTTAAATTGCTCAGGTGCCCACCCAGCTAGGTGGGCACCAGCTTTTGTTCCAGAAACCGCATTTAGGTGCGCACCTAGCTAGGTGGGCACCTAAGCCGTTTAGGTGCCCACCTAACCCATTTAGTTCCCCACCTAACTCATTTAGGTGCCCACTAAATCGCTAAATGCGTGCGCACGCATTTTAACTTTTGCTGATTTTTAATTTGTACGTACGAATCAAAAAAAAATATTTTCTGAAGATCGCACAATTTTTTTGTTTCGTAAAAATGTGGGGAAACCCTTACTCCTCCCAAATAAAACATCTATGCTTATAATTAAGGAAAGTGGTTGGGTAATATTGTCTTTTTTTATGTATGTTCATAATATCTTGAAAGGATGTTTTTTATGCCAAATCGACGCTACTGGCACCTAGAATTTCACAATGACACCTTGGATTTTTTGCTAGAAACGTATTTTTTGGCAGTTTTTTAGTCACCCAGAAATAAAATTTTTTTAAGTTTAAACAATTTTTTAAATTTTTCCCGCGCTGAGCAGAGCGAAGCGCGTGATTGTTCCGACCGTATTTATGATTTTAAACAATATATTAATATTTTTCATTTTTCATTGAAGAGAGCTTGTTACGAATATGGGGAGTGGGGACCAGCAATGCTTCCAGACACTCGTGAAAATTTTGCCATATTCAAAGAAACCCTTAAGCCGGTTCACACTGAGGTGGCAATGCAACTGTTGACCAGATCGGAGCTATCACGGAGCAGTTGTGTCTAACGTTAAACATAGAAAGTGTTAAAACGGAAATGGAAATGCCACCTCGTGGTGATAGCTATTACCGCGAGGTGATATAACTAGCTACCACTACCAGTGCTATTGTGTTTAATTCAGGATAGTCAAAACCCTCCCATTTAAACGGAAGTTGTTTAGTGTTAAAGATCTTCACAGATTTATGACGTTATACAATCAGTTTCAGCCAATCAGTGCTTGGGAAAAACATTTTTTTGGAACAAAGTTTTAAATCTAAGGTTTAGGTTGCAAAAAATATGTTTTTAAACAGTAAGGAAGGTTTCTTCTTTTCAAAAGTTGTAACCAAGCCAAAAACCGAAAAACTATATAGTTTTTTCAAAAAAACATCATTGACAAAAGAACATTGACGGAAGTTTTCCGAAGATGTTGAAAGACAAAATAAAAACATACGAAAGTTCCGGAAACCAGATCGTCGTTACTACGGCAAAATGAGCCACTGTAATTATAAAATACACGTGACTGTGACTCATTCTGTAGTTAATAGGGTGTAGATTTAAATTTAAAACGAGTCACAGGCACGCATATTTTATATGAACTGTGGCTCATTTTGCCGTAGTAACGACGAAATGTTTTTGTTATGAAAGATAATATTAAGGTTTTGACTCATTTCAAACATACTTGCATAAAAGGATGAATATATATATATATATATATATATATATATATATATATATATATATATATATATATATATATATATATTTAAATTATCATTTTTGTGCATTAATTGATAGACAATGTTTGTTAACTGCGCAGTTTACGGCCACTGTTAGCCTAGCGGTGGCAATGCTACTGCACTGTGAATTTAGCGGTACGTGCAAATTTCGGTAACAAGCAAGCTCAATAAAACACCTATTGCAGAAAAAGTAAAATAATAGCTATTATTTGTATTGCCGTTCATAAACGTGCATTATTTTTATTTCTAAAATCATTGCTAAAAAGTCACAAAATTTGACAAAATTAACTTTCCTATAGGCAAATAAAATCTAGCTGACCGCAAAAATTGCAGTATTGAATCGACTATTTAACAACAAAACCATTCAAAATTTTTAATGAAATCGGTTTAATAATAAAGATCAAAACCTGTATTTTAATAATTATTTATCAATTTACTTAATTTAAAACCCAAATGCAAATTTTTAAAGGGCTAAAGATAGTTAATTCTAGTATATTTTGTAAAAAGGTGGAATTAAAAAAAAATTCTGCGTTCTTATTTGTTTTTAAAAAAAAACGTCATTACCGCACAATTTTAATTGGTCCCCTCATGTCTGCATTTAAATTTTCAGCGTCAGCCAGATATAATTCAACCATAATCGATAACGGCTTTTAAATTTTTTCTATTAAAGTTTAAAATTTTTTCTTTCACGAATTTCTCTTATGTTATTTTTATCATTGGTAATATCAAAAATGGGAAGCATCATAGTGTTGTGATAACTACTTAAGTAGTTAACTACTTAACTACCATAATTTTGGCTAACTACATAACTACCTACTTTCTTTCCTAAAAGTAGTTAACTACCTACTTAACTACCTACTTTCCAAAAATAAAGTAGTTAATACAAGTAGTTAACAAAGTAGTTACAAAGTAGGCAGAAAGTAGTTAGTGAAGTAGGCAGTCGCGCATATATTACACATGTGACAGTGTCTATCCACGGTATTTTGCACGCGCTGAGTGTCTTCAATCAAAATCCACAGCTGGAAACTCAACATTTATTTTATGCACAAGGTGTTTTATAGTTTATGAACCCAATTCAAAATGTAGTAATGCTTTAAATAAAGCAACAACACAAAAGTGCTACTGCTCTATTTTCTTATAACACCTTTCATTTAGTGTGAAAACTGAAAAGTTTAGTTTTTCAACTACGTTATAAAGTTATTGTTAATAAAAATTTTAATAAGACAAATTTTCATTGTTTTTTTAGTTCAAATAAAACAAAAATCTGTTTGGTTGTTTGCTTTTTTAAGTACAATGCATTTAAGTATTTAAGTATTTAATGTTTAAGAGTTTAAGTATTTGTTTAAGTGTTTAATGTATTTAAGTTCTTAAATTAAAAAAGACTAAAAATTATATTTTTAAACAAGTATTAATTATATTTATTATGATTCCAATGTATAGTTTAAAAAATCTTTTAGTAAAGAAACTATTTAAAAGCAATGATAATTTCGTTAAAGTAAATATTGAACTTAAATGAAATTTGGACTCTCCCGCTTCCATTGTCCAACAAGATGGTATAAATAAAACAAACAATTTTAATACATCATCTTCTTTTTTGAAGTCCACCTCAAGTGGACTTTTAAAAACAAAAAATACTGTGTGTTGTGTTGGATATTGTGTGGGATTATTTTGATTACCTGTTTAACTCGTAATCTTATTGTCTTTTGTATAAATCCAAAGTACTTGTGGGTAAATATATCCTACCTGATCTGGATCTGAGAATCATTTAATATCCAATCACAAGGATAAAGCAAAAAAATTTTTGCAAGAAACCCAAAAAAAATGAAATAACAAAAAAAAACTAATAATTAGACCCAAAGTTTAGATATATTTGTGAACTCTAACACATCAGCACAATTATAAAATAAAGCGGGTGAAAAATACAAAACGTTTTTAAATAAGCAATACATCAGCAAAACATAAGTTAACTTAGCAAAGAACTATTTTTTGTAAACGATGTCTTGAATTTTATATTATATAACCTGTCCAGCCGTCTCATAAAGTACTGTTTAACATAAGGAACTGGCAAAAAACCAATAAAATTTGGAAATAGTTAATTATTAAAGCTGTAACAAAGTATTTTAAATGTTAAGAATTTAAATTTTTAGTTCTACTAAGATTTTCATATAATTATATATTTAGTTAAAAAATTAAATAACTTAACTACCTACTTAACTACTTACTATTTAACTACCTAGTTCAAAAATTTCAAGTAGTTAACTACCTACTTACTACCTACTTGTAATTTGATTTAACTACTTAACTACCTACTTATAATTTAAAAGTAGTTAACTACCTACTTAACTACCTACTTTGTATTTTGGCTAACTATCACAACACTAGAAAGATCAATGACATTATGGAATAATAATGCATAAAACAGTGCGAAATATGGACTTAGGGATGCACCTAACTAACTTGGGATACTCCCGGGGCTGACTTAAATATGCTCACCTAAGCCCCAGCGTTAGGTGCCCACCTAACTTTAAGTCGCTCTGTGGAACAGTCCCAAGTTAGGTGCGCACCTAAATTTGAGTTTAGGTACGCTACTAGATAAGATAAGATAAATTTATTTTGCAACACGCTGGAAACCCACTAAAGCATTATAGTATGCACTTTAAACAAGTGAGCACCATGTTAGTAAGTTGTTTGAATTAATTATAATGAAAATCTAAACATTAAATCAGTAGCAGTGGGCTTTTATTAAATTTTATTCTATCAGAAAAAGTCATTTTAATTCATATACTATTGTTCTGTTTTTTTCATGCATATTTTTCCATCCATACATAATTCATACCAACTATTTTCTTCCAGTTCATTCATAAATCATAACTTTTAAAACTTTTTGGACGTTAGATGACTTTAAAGTTTTGTTCTTTTTAAAAGCTCCAGGTCTTTCCATTTTAAAACAGTCAAATGAACAGCAAATAGAAAATTCGACAGTTTCTGAGTGTTCTTACATCTTTATCCAAACACTCTTGATGTTTTCAATTTAAAATAGACAACCGCACCGCACAAAATTAAAAAAATAATAAAAGTTACTACCTAAAAGTTAGTCGATCTCTGGAACCGACCCCAGCCAAGCAGCAAATGAAAAAAAAATTTAAGAAAATTCTTTTTTTGTAAATTTTTGCAAAAAAACTTTTAAAATGAAAAGTTTTGATTTACTTTTTAAACAATATAAAAATACTCATAAACTAGTTGATGTTTAATGCAACTAAAACTAACTAATTAATTAGCAGTGTTTAATACATAAAACTGCTTGCCCACAAGATTGAAAATTGTTTGTTTGCTCATTGAACAATTAGCTATATTTAAACAAAAATTGATATGATTTCTATCAAAAAAACTTTTTTCAGTTTGTTATGATAATCGTCACAAACTGCAACATGTAGTTGAAGCAAAAATATATAATACTATAATATATTATTTTATATTTTTCGTTAAAGTAAATGAAGTAAGAAAACGCCAAGAATCGGGAAGCTTACTATTTTATTAAATTATTTTATTAAGTTGACATATGTATGGTGTACGATTTTAATGATATACTGCTCATTTAAGTTTTTTTATATTGTATTGGAACCCAAGAAAAAGCTGTTATTGTATTGGAAGTCTAGACTCATTTTTTGTATATTATAAGACATTAAAAATAAATTTTTTTTTTGATTTTTAAGCAAAAAATTGTTTTAAGTGTTAAGAATTCGGTGAGAACCGCCCTCAGAACTACTTATTATTTTTTTTTGTTTTTTATGGTTTTCGCCGCAGCATCCATCGTCCAATGACAATTCTGAACCGCGGAAAATTTGCATTTACAAAAGAAATTTTTGCAATATATTGCATTTGAATCGCGAAAAAAAATCTAAAAATGTCATTTTTTTAATTTTCAATCAGTTCATTACAATAAACAGCATCAACAACAGCAAAAATACATAAAACGACGAAAATCAAAAAATAATCAAATGTCAAAAATACATAATAAAAAAATACATAAAAAGTTTTTTATTCCTATGATGAATATATTTGCGACGTAATTGTGGTGTTTGTTCCGTCATGGTATTATTTTTTTGGCAATTTTCCATTTAAATCCATGCTCTTCTTAATCGTTTTTTTTTAACCAAATAAAGTTTTATGTGGCTAACAAATCCCATTTTTAACAACTTGTGTGCTTTTTTTGCTTACCTCTCACGAGAAGATTCATTCAAGTAATTCTTCGGTTTATAAAAATGCGCGTTTACTTTGCCATTTTTTGATAATTCTATCGTAAGGGGTCTTATTGAACCACAAGCATAGAACTTAGAGCCATCGGAAATTCTTGGAAACTCGGAGCCACAAACAATGGGAATTTTTAACTTTTAAAAAAAAAATGGTTTGAGCTTAGATTTAAGTTTCGCTTAGACTTAGATAAACTTTTTAGCTCTAAGTTCCCAAACTACGGTTTCAAGTTCCCTATTTTGGCTCCAAGTTTCAGCTCTAAGTTCCCTCAGCTTCATCGACACTAAATAAGATTTTTCTCGGTTGCGGCAACAACGAGGCTAAACCACAACGAAAAATATGTTTTTAAAATAAAGCGAACTAAAGTTTCAAAATAAATTCAAAAGTTGTAAATTAGAAAAAAATAATTTCATAAGTTTTGTTTCTATCACTATAATTTTTTTCTTCTAAAAATCAAATTTATGGTGAAAATAAAACGAAACTTAAGTTTATTGTTATCTTCTTTAGCTTTTAAGACTTTTTCAGTCTGGATAAATTATATTTTCAAATAAAAATTTAGAATTAAACTTAAAATAACTTAGTTAGTTCAGTTGTCAAGAGCACCCAGCTGTCAAGTAAACGATAAACTGTCTGTAATTATTAAATTCATTTTAATTTAAATAAGATTTCTATTTGAAACAATGTGCAAACAGTTACCCTAAGAATTAAAAATACACCAAGATACCCTACATCCATTACTACAGATAAAGGTGCTTACCTGAAGACCCAGTACTAGAAAGGCGAGGGCCCTACGGGCCCTCTCCTTTCTAGTTTTGTATATCGATGTTGGATATAATTAAAATTAATATCCACATTAATAATAGTACCAGAAACGTTTTGAAACATAAAGCAAACAAATTTACTATTTATTAAATCGTTTAAATTGCAGCTCTTCAATCGTTTTGCAAGCTGACCCACTTGAGTTCTTAATTTCCGCAAATTTAAAAATGATCAGAAAATTTAGAACATTATAAAATGAATTAGATAAATTAATTTATTTTTTAAAAATTGAGAACAAGGGGAGCTTTTTTAAAATCGGTTTCACCAGCAAAAAGGAGTGATCACACACCTTCCTTATCATTTTAAAAACTGCACTTTTCAAAATCGTTCGGTATCTTAACGCAAAATAAATAAATTGATCTTTCAGGGTGATTTATTGAATAAGAACTTTGCTTTTACAATTTAAAAAACATCGCGTTTTTGATTAGTCTTTTATTATGCACGTGTGCAATCCACTAAAAAAAATCCCCCCATTCTTAGCTTTCTAAAAAGCTCTTTACAAGTTTCACAAATAAAAAAATCAATGCAAAAAAGATTTAGCTTGTTTAAAGAGGATAAACCAAATTTCAAAATTTTAAATCAAAATAAAAATTCAACTTTAAAAAATACACAAGAATGCATAAAACTGTATTCCAAATTATCTTTAACTTAAGATGGTAAAATTTTAAAAATCTTTTGTCTATTTTATTTCTTCTACCTAATTTAATCAAAAATATATAATATACCAAAAAAATGTGCAACTCCTATATAAAAAAGTACGGAAAAGTAGGCCATTATAATAAGCCTCTCCATTTAAATGACACTCTCTACTATAATGGCATAGTAGCCATTTTAATTTGGCGAGTTAAAATGAAGAGGAAGCTATTATAATAGCCAGTTATTGATTTAATTTCACTTCATATATACTCACAAGTGTAATACTGTCGGGGCCGCACGAGTTTTCCCGTGTTGGTTTAATACTGTCCGACACGCAGAAACTCATGTGGCCCGGACAGTATTACACTTGTGAGTATTTTATGAAATGAAATTAAATCAATAAATGGCTATTTTAATAGCTTCCTCTCGATTTTAACTCGCCGAATTAAAATGGCTACTATGCCATTATAGTAGAGAGTGTCATTTAAATGGAGAAGCTTATTATAATGGCCTACTTTTCCATACTTTTTTATATAGGAGTTGCATATTTTTCGGTATATTATATATTTTTGACTTAGTTGGTTTGCACGCTTTTTAATGTTGTAAAAATATTGTTTTTTTTTCAATGTTGCAACAGTAGCATTGCCAACGCATTCTTTCAGGACCATTGTGTCCTACCCCCTCTCATTCCGGGGACAATCGTGTTGTACCTTTTGCCTCTGAGGACCGTCATCTTACAGAACCGTTGTGTCGCGGGACTGTCCTATCGCGTTTTGTTTACTCATTTTTAACGCGCGTGCACAATCGATCGAAAAAATCCTTGTGTTCTTAGCTTTCCAAAAATTTAGTTTTAAACACATCAAAATATAGGACTAAATTATTTTGGAAAACCAATAAAAACATAATAAAATTGAGAACCTGGTTAGGTTTTTTTAAATTGGTTTTACTGGTGAAAGATGACTAATCACAAATCTATGATCATTTGAAGAACTGCACCTTTAAATCGTTTAGCAAATGATCTAAAAAAAACTCCCAATATTTCAGCGAATATTTTAAAATTATCAGAAAATTTTACATATTTTATGATATGCTCATGTTCCTAGCTTTCTCCAAATCTCTTTACCAGTTTTACACAAATAAAAAAATTAAAAAAATCAAGACAATTTCTTAATTTAAACTATTCAATCTGCATCCAATCAAATTAAAAAAATAAGATTTTGAAAACAAAATTTAAAATATTATGACAATTTTATGCTTAAAACATGTTTTTTTTTAATTTTAAAATAAATAATTTATTGAGTTTACTAAAATAAAACATTAATTTGTGTATTTTTTTTATTATTGCTTAAGCCTAAACCAGCGTTTAATTTGCTATGTATGTGATTTTTCTTTAAAAAAACTTTATTATTGCATATTTTTATAAATATTTTTTTTGTTAAAAAAGTTTTTTTGCTCAAAGTTATTTAAACTTGTATTTAATTTTGGTCAAATATGGTAAATTATTTTGTTACATACAAAAAATTTGCCTACAAAAAAGTATCGCGTTTTGTTTATTCATTTTTTACGCGCAATCGATTAAAAACATCCTTGTGTTCTTAGCTTTCCAAAAATATAGTTTTAAAAACACATCAAAAAATTAAGATTATTTTGGAAAACCAATAAAATAATAATATAAGTGAGAACGTGGTTATTTTTTTCATCGGTTTTTTAATTTTGGTCAAAGATTGTAAATTATTTTGTTAGGCACAGAAATTTGCCTAAAAAAATATCGCGTTTGGTTTATTCATTTTTTACATGTACCTAATCGATTAAAAAATCCTCGTGTTCTTAGCTTTTCAAAAATCTAGGTTTAAACACATCAAAAAAAATTAAGATTAATTTGGAAAACCAATAAAATAATAACATAAATGAGAACGTGGTTAGATTTTTTAAAATCGGTTTTTTAACTTCAGTCAAATATTGTAAATTTATATTTTGTTATGTACAGAAAATTTGCCTAAAAAAGTATCGCGTTTTGTTTACTCATTTTTTACGCGCGTGCGCAATTGATGGAAAAAAATTCTTGTGTTCTTAGCTTTCCAAAAAACTAATTTTAAACACATCAAAATATAGGATTAAATTATTTTGGAAAACCAATAAAAACATAATAAAATTGAGAACATGATTAGGGTTTTTTAAATTGGTTTTACTATTGAAAGGTGACTAATCACAAATCTATTATCATTTGAAGAACTGCACCTTTAAATCGTTTTTTTAAATGATCTAAAAAATATTCCCAATATTTTAGCAAAATTTATGATTTTTTGTGTTTGTTAATTTCCAAATATGATTTCCGCGAATTTTAAATAAATCAGAAAATTTTAAATATTTTATGATATAAAGAAAATGAGACCGGGGGGGCAATTCCAAAATGGGGGAGCGTGCATGAGGGGCAATAAAACGGAGGGGGGGGGGGGTAAGCAGGAGAGAATAAAAAAAGAGAAAAAAAAAAGAAAATATGGTAAATTATTTTGTTACATACAAAAAATTTGCCTACAAAAAAGTATCGCGTTTTGTTTATTCATTTTTTACGCGCAATCGATTAAAAACATCCTCGTGTTCTTAGCTTTCCAAAAATATAGTTTTAAACACATCAAAAAAATTAAGATTATTTTGGAAAACCAATAAAATAATAATATAAGTGAGAACGTGGTTATTTTTTTCATCGGTTTTTTAATTTTGGTCAAAGATTGTAAATTATTTTGTTAGGCACAGAAATTTGCCTAAAAAAATATCGCGTTTGGTTTATTCATTTTTTACATGTACCTAATCGATTAAAAAATCCTCGTGTTCTTAGCTTTTCAAAAATCTAGGTTTAAACACATCAAAAAAAATTAAGATTAATTTGGAAAACCAATAAAATAATAACATAAATGAGAACATGGTTAGATTTTTTAAAATCGGTTTTTTAACTTCAGTCAAATATTGTAAATTTATATTTTGTTATGTACAGAAAATTTGTCTAAAAAAGTATCGCGTTTTGTTTACTCATTTTTTACGCGCGTGCGCAATTGATGGAAAAAAATTCTTGTGTTCTTAGCTTTCCAAAAAACTAATTTTAAACACATCAAAATATAGGATTAAATTATTTTGGAAAACCAATAAAAACATAATAAAATTGAGAACATGATTAGGGTTTTTTAAATTGGTTTTACTATTGAAAGGTGACTAATCACAAACCTATTATCATTTGAAGAACTGCACCTTTAAATCGTTTTTTTTAAATGATCTAAAAAATATTCCCAATATTTTAGCAAAATTTATGATTTTTTGTGTTTGTTAATTTCCAAATATGATTTCCGCGAATTTTAAATAAATCAGAAAATTTTAAATATTTTATGATAAAAAAAATAAAGAAAATGAACTTCACTGCCCTCTGGGGTTTTATTGGGGGGGGGCAATTCCAAAATGGGGAGCGTGCATGAGGGGCAATAAAACGGAGGGGGGGGGGTAAGCAGGAGAGAATAAAAAAAGAGAAAAAAAAAGAAAATATGGTAAATTATTTTGTTACATACAAAAAATTTGCCTACAAAAAAGTATCGCGTTTTGTTTATTCATTTTTTACGCGCAATCGATTAAAAACATCCTCGTGTTCTTAGCTTTCCAAAAATATAGTTTTAAACACATCAAAAAAATAAGATTATTTTGGAAAACCAATAAAATAATAATATAAGTGAGAACGTGGTTATTTTTTTCATCGGTTTTTTAATTTTGGTCAAAGATTGTAAATTATTTTGTTAGGCACAGAAATTTGCCTAAAAAAATATCGCGTTTGGTTTATTCATTTTTTACATGTACCTAATCGATTAAAAAATCCTCGTGTTCTTAGCTTTTCAAAAATCTAGGTTTAAACACATCAAAAAAAATTAAGATTAATTTGGAAAACCAATAAAATAATAACATAAATGAGAACGTGGTTAGATTTTTTAAAATCGGTTTTTTAACTTCAGTCAAATATTGTAAATTTATATTTTGTTATGTACAGAAAATTTGCCTAAAAAAGTATCGCGTTTTGTTTACTCATTTTTTACGCGCGTGCACAATTGATCGAAAAAATCCTTGTGTTCTTAGCTTTTCAAAAAACTAATTTTAAACACATCAAAATATAGGATTAAATTATTTTGGAAAACCAATAAAAACATAATAAAATTGAGAACATGATTAGGGTTTTTTAAATTGGTTTTACTATTGAAAGGTGACTAATCACAAATCTATTATCATTTGAAGAACTGCACCTTTAAATCGTTTTTTAAATGATCTAAAAAATATTCCCAATATTTTAGCAAAATTTATGATTTTTTGTGTTTGTTAATTTCCAAATATGATTTCCGCGAATTTTAAATAAATATGAAAATTTAAATATTTTATGATATAAAGAAAATGAGACTTACTGCTGGGTATTGGGGGGGCAATCAAAATGGGGGAGGGATGAGGGGAAAAACGGAGGGGGGGGGGGAGAGGAGAGAAAAAAAAAGAAAAAAAAAGAAAAAAGAGAAAAAAAAGCGATAAGGTAAAAATAGGTTTAAAATGGCTTAAGATGCATTGAAATAAGCTAAGAACTGGAAAAATTTCGCGATGATGGCATTATAATAGGTAAAAAATGGCGCCATAATTTTTGAGTACTTTTTAATTTTTTTGCAGGGGGCGGGCAATAAAACGGGGGGATGGGGGGACGCAAATTCTCCAGTAAAGCGGACCCTGCATTTACCATTTCCAGACCTGCACAGGTCTGAAATATGATCATAAATTTAATGCTTAAAACATGCTTTTTTAAATTTTAAAATAAATTAGTTATTGAGTTTAGTAAAATAAAATTAATTTTTTTGCAGGGGGCGGGCAATAAAACGGGGGGATGGGGGGCAAATCCTCCAATAAAGCGGACCCTGCATTTACCATTTCCAGACCGTGCACAGGTCTGAAATATGATCATAAATTTAATGCTTAAAACACGCTTTTTTAAATTTTAAAATAAATTATTTATTGAGTTTTTAAAAACGGTATATAGACAGAATGCCCTGGGGGGTTGCACCCCCTAGCGCCCCCCGGGGGGGGTCAAATTAAAAAACGGAGGTCGGATTTGTAATCAGGACCTACAAAAACCGCCAAAAACGTGTTTTGAGGTGGTTTTGAGGTAAAACTGGTATATAGTCAGAATGCCCCCTAGGAGGGGGTTGCACCCCCCTAGCGCCCCCGGGGGGTCAAATCAAAAAAAAGAGGCCGGATTCGTAATCAGGACCTACGAAAACCCCCGAGTACGTGTTTTGAGGTAAAACTGGTATATAGTCAGAATGCCCCCAAGAGGAGTGGGTGCACCCCCCTAGCGCCCCCCCGGGGGGTCAAATCGAAAAACGGAGATTTGATTCGTAATCAGGACCTACGAAAACCCCCGAGTATGTGTTTTGAACTGGTTTTGAGGTAAAACTGGTAAATAATCAGAATGCCCCCCAATTGGGGGGGTTGCACCCCCTAGCGCCCCCCGGGGGTCAAATCGAAAAACGGAGGTCGGATTCGTAATCAGGACCTACGAAAACCCCTGAGTATGTGTTTTGAGGTGGTTTTGAGATAAACTGGTATATAGTCAGAATGCCCCCCAAGGGGGAGGTTTCACCCCCCTAGCGCCCCCCCGGGTGGTTGAATCGAAAAACGAAGGTCGGATTCGTAATCAGGACCCCCCGAAAACGTGTTTTGGGGAAACTCGGCGAAAATTTTGCAACTGTATCGTTCTACCTTAAAAAGAATTAAGAAATAAAAAAAAAAAAAAATTTTAAAAAAAAATTTAAAAAAAAAAATTTTAAAAAAATTTTTAAAAAAAATATAGGATAAAAAAATTTAAAAATTTGTAAATGTTGGAATTTTGAAAATTTTGCAACTGTATCGTTCTACCTTAAAAAGAATTAAGAATCTTAAGAAAAAAAAGAAGAATTCTTAAAAAGAATCTTAAGAAAAAAAATCTTGAAAAGAATTTTAAAAATAAGATACATAGGAATACAAAAATATTAAAAAAAATATTGTCAAAATGTTAAAGGAATTTTAAAAATATAAAAACATATTTTTAAATTTTTTTTATTAAATAAAATAGGATAAAATAAAATACGCGACGCCACCGGCGCTGTGGTAAATAAAGCGAAAAATACCTCTGCTATAAAGAACCTCAAATAAGCCAACTGGCTCGCGCATTCCTTGGCTGGCTTGTTTCCCAATATATACCCGCGCTGCTATAAAGAACCTGTTTGTTACTTTGCGCACTCTCGGCTGCTTTATAGAAACCCCCGTGGGCTAAGGTCACTCAAATAAGCCAACTGGCTCGCGCATTCCTTTTCACTCAAATAAGCCAACTGGCTCGCGCATACTTTCGCTGGCTTGTTTCCGCAATCTCGCTGGCTAATTAAGCTTCCGCGTGCGGGATTAAAGGAAACGCGGAAAAGCCGGGCAGGTCATAAACGAGCGGGATTGGGGTATAAAGGAAACGCGCAAAAGCCGCGCAGGTCATAAACGACCTATAACCTTCCTGGCTGGTAAAAGGATTATAACACAGATCTAAAAGGAATCGGTCCCTGGTAGGCAATTCCGCTCCGCGACGTCCCGTTTTTTTAACGTAAATAACCCATTTTTAATAATGAATTTCGAGGGTGGAAATTTCGCTCAAATTTTCCGCAGGGATAGGAGGAGTGCGAAAAGTTTTAACGTGAAGAAGAATTATGAGCGAAAAGTTATAAAAAATCCTTCTGAAAGAAAAAAATTAAAAATGGGAGGGGGGAGTTGGGTGTTTGTTTAGTGTTTGGTTATAATTGTGGAGAAAAATTTTAATGTGAAAGTAATGATTTTATTAGTTTAAAAATTAAGGGAAATGCGGGGGGTTTAACATTGTACGCGTAAAATAAAGCATAGAATAATAAATAAAAACCATGTTTAATGGAATTATGGTTAAGATACAATCTGCTGACCTCGAAGAGAAGGAGACGGAGAAGGCGGACCAACTTAAAAACGCATTGCGCAATTAAAAGGTAGATCAAATTAGAGCGCATAAATCTTTTTAATTTTTACATTTACAGAAAATATACAAAAACTACTCAACTTTTACCCTTTAAAAAATTAAATTTTTGTTCAAAATTGAGTAATCTGAAAATTAATTGTTAAAATATGGCATTTAATCTTTATTATTTAACCATTTTTATTGAAAAATTTAACTGATTTTGTTGTTAAATAGTCGATTTAATTCTACAAATCAACAAAGTCAGCTAGGTTTGATATTTGCTGATAACAAATAAACACAATAAACATATAAAAGTATAAGATTATGGTTTTAATAACAACAGTGAACAGTCCGATACGATACTGAATCAAATGGTAAAATCCAAAACCAGCGAACGCAAAATTAAACTTAGCTTTTTTCTCAGCTGACCAATCAGAGAATACGTCGGAGAAGGGAGAGAAGGTTGCCTTGGATGCGGGTATGGAACGGCGTTTAGCGTTGGGGTGGTTAGAGCGGTACGCTTAGAATCGCTGATTATTGTAGAACCATGTAAATTCAAGTCCCACTGAAAATTTTGTTTTTCTGAGCTTTGCTTTCTGAGGTTCGGGAAGTAATACTGAGGTACTCCAAAATTTGAATAAGTAAATTAACCTAATAAGTTCTCAAAAGTTTAATAAAATTAAAGCAAACAGCTTTACAGTGAACATTTGTTTGCCAGGTTTTCACCACTGTTGGTTGACAAAATGGTCGCTAAATGGTTGATAAAACTAGAGCCTTCTGCTGCTCTGAGGTAAGCGATTACTGCGGTTCAGTTGAAGATGAATTCCTCTGATACTGTTGGCTAATGCGCTCAGAAAGCTGGCTTCTCTACCCCGAGTAAGGACGGCTCTTGAACCTGCCTCCCGAAGACTGGAGGCAGATAGGAAGCACCTAAAACTGCCTCAGAAGCTGCATGGACGCTTTATACACAATCTTTATAAATATTGCTTGTACCCAAGTGTCAGCAAGAAGTGACACTGTTTACTCCAGCAAGATTGCATAAAAGTAGAAAATGTGTGTTAAACAATTGTTCTATTACATGTCAATCTGCAAGTTGATTATTCATCAACTAAAAATAAAATTTGTAAACGCAAAACTCATAAATGAAATTTTTCTACATTACTGTCGAATAATTCTTTTTTTTAAAAATAATCCACGTTTTACCATATAAAATATAATATACGTGGGATGCAACAAAACCCTCGAATATTTGATAAAATTATATGGAGAAAGAAAATCTCATCTAAGTAAAAGCAATCGAAACAAAAGCATTCTTAGTTTAGAAGTTTCTGAACCTTTTACTTCCACTTGCAATCATTTTAGCGTTAACTTTTGCATTGATTTTTCTTTTCAACAAATATCAGCCACTAACAAAAAATTTAGAAATTTTAAAAACACTGATTTCATAGCTGTAAATAATTACCTTAAAACTATTGATTGGAAATTTATTGTAGCGTCTTGCATCTCTGTTGAAAATTTATGCACTGAAATTTGTAAAATTAACCATTATTGCATTGAACAGTTCATACCACTTTCTAACTGTCATAAAAAAGAGTTGAATATACAAAAAACATTAAACGACTTTTGTCCAAAAAACGTAAACTATATAAATTTTCAAAAAAATCATCAATAGGAAAAAATTTGTACAAAAAATGCGCAAAACTTTATGATGAAACAGTTCGTGAATTTTATGATCAAAAAGAACAAAAAATTGTAAACTCAAAAAATTTAAAACAATTTTATGAATTTGCAAACAGCAAAATAAAAAATAGCCATGAAATATCTCCTATTAAAGGGGATGACGGTAGTGTAGGTGTAGAATCTTTAGAGAAAGCAGAAATGTTTAATGAGTTTTTTGGGAGTGTATTCACGGTAGATGATAAATTAAAACCTGATTTTCCAAAACAAGTGCCTGAAAATGTTTCTCTAAACACTATACGTTTTCATGTAAAAAAAGTCGAAAAAAAGATGAAAAGCTTCCTTCTAAACCGACAACCTGACCAGATTGTATCCCACCTATATATTGGAAAAATGTTTCAGAAACCATGGCTCCAGTGTTAGCCACATTTTTTGAGTTGAGTATGATGTGTAGCACTGTTCCAAGCCCATGGCGCGAAGCCATAGTTGTTCCTATTTATAAAAAAGGATTAAAAGCCTAAAAACCAACTACAGGCCCTTTTCTTTAACCTGCATAGCCTGTAAATTAATGGAGTCCATTATTTGCGATCAGATGTTGGCCTCTTTGCGTGCCCATAAGCTTATTACTGAAAAACAATTTGGGTTTTTATCTAAGCGCTCTACAGGTCTGCAGCTACTAACTACCCTAAATGATTGGACTTTAGCTTTAAACAGTAAAAAAGTAATCGATTGCGTTTTTATTGATTATCAAAAAGCTTTTGATAGCGTTTCGCATGAAAAACTTTTAATTAAGCTTAAAGCTTATGGAATTGATCACGAATTGCTAGCATGGTTTCGAAACTACTTGTCAAATAGAAAGCAGTGCGTATCAATTGAAAATAAAATTTCTAGTTATATATCTGTAACTTCGGGCGTACCCCAGGGGAGCGTGATTGGACCGTTGCTATTTTTACTGTTTATAAATGATATGCCAAACTGTTTAGAAAGTGGCACAACTGTAAGAATTTATGCAGATGATACAAAACTTTATAGTTTTATAAAAAAACATGAAACAAATAAATCATTTTTATTATCCTTAAAAAATTTCGCTGATTGGTCTCAAAAGTGGCAGTTGAGAATAGCGTATGAAAAATCTAAAACATTTACACTTGGAGATAATTTGCGAGACAAAATTTATGAATTAGACGGAAAACTTCTTGAAAATGTAAATCAAATCAAAGATTTAGGAGTTATTTATTGTAACAATTTAAAATCCACTTTTTTATTGCAATGATATTGCTAAAAAAGCTTTAGCTAGGCTGTCGCTAATTTTCAGAGTATTTTCTACAAAAAATAAGGACATATTAATTCGCGCCTACACAACATTTGTGAGAACGCTCCTAGAATATGAGACAACTGTCTGGTCACCGTATTTAAAAAAAGATATTTATAAAATCGAACAAGTCCAAAAGTATTTTACCCGCAAATTATATGCCAGGTGTCTGGAAGCTAAACCCTGCTATAACCAACGCTTAAAAAATTTCGGCTTAGAAAGTTTAGAGGTGCGTAGAGTTCGAAATCACTTGGTTTAAAATTTTAAAATCATAAACGAACTTGTAGATGTAAACAAAACAGATTTTTTTGCATTTTCCCTAATTTACATACCAGGGGTCATGAAAAAAACCTTATCGTTCCAAAATCAAAAATTGACGCTCGCAATTTTTTTTTTCTAGTCGCGTGTGTCCTGTTTGGAATTCTTTAAGTAATAATGCAGTAATGTCTCCTAATTTAAAAATCTTTAAAAGTAAATTAAAAAATGTTTTTCTTAAAAAATTTACCAAATGCTACTAGCATGATTTTTTTTCTCAATGTTATAAAAATAAATAGTATAATTGTTCTGAACCTATTACCCCAAATAACAAATTGATTATTTTATACTTGTTTATTGACAATATAAAGTAACATATGCATGCTGCTGTTTTATTGTATTTTTTTCTCATTTTATAATTCGTCCATTAAAGATGAATTCTATCAGGGTGAAAATGACTAGGCGGTAAAGTAACCACTCGTTATTCGAGAAAATATCACGTGGAGATTAACACCTGACGCAACTTAATAATAATTGGTTACATCATCTCTAAAAACTTTTTTTTTATTTTTATTTTCAAGCGTTCATTCTTTATTTCTTCCTGACGGCAAGCGGTTACGCCCTGAATTTCAGCCAGAAGGATTTTAACTTTAGTGTATAATCTTACTACTGTATTTTATACCACACGAATTAAAACTTATTACTTAAGGATTTTACGTTCGCAGTTTGCTTACAGTTTGTAGTTTGCAACTAAAAAAAATTGTAAACGCAAAACTTATAAATGTAATTTTTTACATAATACTGTAAAATAATTAAAATTATTCCACATATTTCATTTTTTAACTTGTAAAATAATTTATATGTCCGATTTAACAAAAAACGTTGAATATTTAACAGCATTACATGTACGTGAAAAAAAACCTCATCAAAGAATTTTACGTTCGGAGTTTTTTGTTGACGAATTTGCGCTGTTAACATTTAGAATAATTTACAGTATTACGATTTCCCATAGGTTGGAGCAGATTTTTTACATAAAGAAAAATCTACTCTATGGAATAATCTACGTATAATTAGATCAAATGTTTAAACACACATTAAATTTTCTCTATTTTTATGCATTTTTTTCTTTCCCAACAAAAACAACAGCTAGACTTTAAATTAAATCATATCTGGCCCCAAATGTCTAACTGTAATTTACAAGAAATATTTTTAGTTAAACAGTTAAAGTTGATTAAAACCTACCTTTTTCGTAAGACCTAAAAAATTAAAAACAAAATTCCAGCAAGAAATTACTGAAAATTTTACGTTATAAGTAACAAATATTAAAGTTGAAAAAATTATTATTTGTAATCTTGATAATTTGATAAAAATGGGATTATTTCTCGTGTTTTAACTAAACGTTAGTTGAACACTTTTCAAACCTAATGAAAAGGTTACGTCAAATTGAAAAAATTTTTCATGCTTGTGGTAATATTTAAATCATTTTTTTTGTTTGGTTCCTGAGTATTAAGTTACCTAGTTTTCTTACTCGAAAACTAAATTACGTAAATTAAAAACATATAAAATATTTGAAAAAAAAAAACAATAATCTTAATATTTTGTTTACATAGTTATAGTTTCTAATTTTAATAATTTTAATAATCCTTGTAATATACACAAAATTAGAATAATTGATAAAGTCTATAACCATTTCGCGTTTTGAATAAATGAAATAAGTAAAAAAACACGTATTGAGCCTGGTTCATACTTATGTAAAAAAAAACGTCCTTTGGACGTAAACATAAAAATTTTAAGGCTTTGGCCGGAAAGACAAGTTTTACACAAGTTAGTTTTACCCGTTGATACTAACAGAAGAAAATTAAAAAGAACACTAATTAAATCTTTATTTGACTAGTGTTTAGAGGACTTAAAGTGTTAGCGATTGAGAAAATTGAATTTATTAAGAAATTTATTAAGAAATTAAGAAATAAGAAATTATAAATACTTTAAATTAAAAATATGTTACGTGCAATTTTCTAGAAAAAAGGTACCAGTACCCATTTGGTTACTTCCAGGCCATTCCGCCATTTAAGGTTTGAGTCGGGGTCGCTGATTTTCCTAACTCAGAGAAAATAACCCAGTCAGCCACTGAATTATTTTCACTCAAAACGCTTCCCTACCTAAGTAAGCCGAAACCAACTGCAGTGTGTCGACATCTCAGTTAAGATCATTGTAAAAATATAGGTTAAATTATATAAAAATACCTACTCTGGGTCTGCCGACGTGTTTAGGGTTCCAATCACCGCGGTAGATAATACACGACTATTCCCAAGTTATAAGCGTGTAAACAATAATAAGAAACCTACTAGGCCCACACACCGTGCGGAGCAATTAAACGGCAAACACTAAATTCCACCGACTCCGACTCCGACTCGGTCCAAAATCTACCGTAATTTACCGTATTTTTTAGTATTATGCAAATTTTATTCCAGGCCTAAGCTTAAGCTTAACCTGCACATCAATATATAATTTGCAGAAATTTGAGGCGGAGTCGGAGTCGGTGGAATTTAGTGTTTGCCAATTAAACTGCTTGGAATTGTTAAATTTGACACGTGCGGCGACCAGCGCGAACTACTGTAATTTGTATAATACAGAGTTATTCTAATTTGAATACGAATGAAACGCGAATGAAAAGCGGACGGAATGGCGACTTATGAATAGCGATTTTTGTGTATTTATTTTAATAAACCTAAACTACCACACGCCCTCCGCCACATCACTCTAACTCCTCATGATTTTTTTTCCTTTAAATCCTACTAGAGGACATAGGAATAAGTTAAAAGTTCAAAAAAGAAGAATTGATGCTAAAAAATACATTTTTTTTGTAATAGGATTGTTTAAAAATGGAACTCTCTATCTAAACAACAAATTTAAGCTACTTTATTATATATTTTAAAAAAAGGACTAGGTAGTGAGTGGTCTTTTTTAGAGTTTATTCTTAATAAGCCTTAGGATCACAGTTATTAAACCAAGTATGTGCACTTAGCGAGACCGTGTTTGCTTGCTTGTTAGCTCGCTTAAATGGTATTAAAGTATTTTTTGTTGGTTCCTTAGAAATAAATAAAATAAAAAATATTGTTATAGTGATCTTTCTTTTCCATTTTTTTCCTTTCTGTTTTCCTATAAGTAGAGTTAGGTGGGGGAAAGGAAAGTGCCCTACCTATCTCACACCAATTTCCTACGCCTTATTTCCGTAGGAATGCACCTTACCGTTGGAGGAAGGGCTTATCTTTTGGTTTTCGCCAAACTGTGTTGAAAAAATGATCTTTGACCACCGGTTGTGGGCAGGCCGCAATGGCCACACTGTAAGGGCCTAAGCCCCCTCTCCGCGCAAAGGAATATTTAGTTACAAAGCAATTAAAAATTTTGTTAATATTTTTACCTGATGCGTAAAGTTGAGTATTATTGTAAAATTTGTGAAAAGGCCATGTTTAAAAAATTCTATGTACTTATAATAGTTTTTGTTTTTAAAATTTAAATTGATAATATAGTTTTATATATAATATAATGCATAATTTTAATTGATGCTATTTTTTATACATATTTACGCGTTCAGCCAGACGTTATTGTTTTATAGGCAAAAAATTTGATGAGTATGTCTTTTACCGAATTTTCACATTAATTTCATATTCATTTCGTTTATTATTTTTGTGGTGTTTTTCAGTAATTAATGTAGAATGTAATTCACTTTACATATTCAATTTTAATAAATTTTTTAATTACTGACGCCTTAAAACTTCAATTTAGTAAACTTGTATGGAATATATTATAAGTTTTTAATTGTTTTTGCTAAGTTTAAGATTATTCCTTTTATTAATTATAGAACTTTTTCACAGATTTATATTTGATACAAGTGTGTAATCTGCAAATAAAATAATGAATCGTGACAAGTTCAATTTGTTTTTATACCATAAAAACTTTTTTGTTTTCATAAAAAGTTTTTATTGTGGGCCTTTTTTGGGAAAAAACGGTCTTTGTAAGAAGTAAAGGACGTAAAGACAAATTTTGAAAATATTAAATTGATTGCGATTTTTTGATTAAAGGGCACAAACACAGTGAGGATTATTAGTATTATTATTTTTATTATCATTATTATTATCATTATTATTATTTTATTATGTTGCAGCATAAAAATTTTTCCGGTATATGCATTTTTACTATTATTTTATTGTGTTGCAGCATAAAAATTTTTACGGTATACGCATTTTTATATATAAAAAATTTTACGTAATTTTCCAACACATTTTTTAAAGTTTGTTTTATATCTTGTTTCAATGTTATAAAATATATACTAAAAAATCATAATAACGTGAATTGAAACTGAAACAAAATCTAAAATAAAAAATAAATTAATTTATTATATTGAGCAAAAAAAGTAAAAATAAATTAACTTTTTGATCCGTCAAAAAAATCAAGGAAAACATATATGAAAAACACGTTAACATTATGATGCAACAGTTTTTTTTATTAGCGATATTTTTCTCTATTTTTCTTCATTGTGTGATTATTTAATTTTGATAATTTTTCAATAAAATTTTACGCTGTTCCCAACCTTCAACTTTTTTCCTCAAAATAATTTAACACGTCAGAATTTTATTGGGCCTCAAAATGTTATGTAGTATTCCTGATTGGCGGCTATATGTTTTGCTCCTTAAGAATGTTAGTAGGAGGAGCAGTGGCGCTCAAGGCCGTCAGGCGGAATAAATTGTTTCAAAACAGGGCTTCTAAATGCAGGCACGAATTTGGCTAAGTCATTGCGGGCGCGAGGGTGTTATGAAACAAATGCGGGCGCCTCTTTTTAAACAAATAGCTGCGCGCGACGGCATGTAAAGGCACCATTTAGACAACATCAGGTGTGTTTGTATCACTATAGGATTAGTATCCTTAAGAACAATAGGATTAGTACCGTTTTTATCACTATAGGATTAGTACCGTTAGTGCATTTTGACTAGCGTGTAAACGGTTCAAGAAACATATTTTTAAAAAATGGTCAAAATACAATGTAGGTAGTGTATCAATTATAAAAAAATCAAATGCAAAGGGAGACTTTCATAAATGTAAAATAATCTTATTCCGATTGATAACATTTTTTGGGTCGCTGGTCCCACTGGAAAATCAAAATTCTTTATAAAATAAATAATTTTACAAAATTTTTTCAAAAACTGGAATTAACAAGAATTTAAAAACATTTTAAGTATTTTTGTAACTTTTGACCATTGTTTTAAGCTATGATTTGCGTAAGTAAAATTTTTTGTAATTTTTTTTAGTTTAACCCGTTCCCCTAATGGCCTTTTACCACCGATACAACCGTGAGACCTTCGTACGACAAAGGTGAAATCTTCGTCTCACGGTGGTGGTATTTTCGTATGACAAATGTCTTACGTAAACCTTACCCCGGTAAGCTCTTCGCATGACCTAGGTTTTACTTCCGTCATACATAATTTTTGTGCGCGAATAGTGCCCAGTGAGCGAGCAAATTGAAATGGTTAAAGCTGTACGGTAGCAATATGCAAATTTTTACAAAATGAAATATCCTACGTAATACATTGTATCCGTGACAAAAATCTGCATATTGCCACCGTACCGCTTTAACCATTTCAATTTGGTCGCTCACTGGGCACTACTCGCGTAAAAAATTAGGTATGACGGAAGTATGACATAGGTCGCACGAACGTTTCACGGTTGTAGCCGAGGAAAAGGCAATTAAGGGAACGGGTTAATTAGAAAAAAATTTGTCTAATATTGAATTTAATACATAAAACCGCCAAAGTTTTGAAAATAAATGTTTTATTTTTTGTAGTATTTCAATTTTAAAAAACAATAAAATGTATCTAATCTAAGAGCAACTTTTTTTTGTCGAGGGTCCGCTGATCTAAATTTTTTTAGGCTAGGTAGATGTATTTTTTCCTTGTGCAAAAACAGAAATTAAAAATAGAAAATAGAAACGCAAAAATATTAAACATAACACATGACACAACTTACATAAACACAAGACCTCAACGGTTCCGGCAGGTGGTAGTTTTTAACACCACTGATATCAGAATCTGGAATGTTTACGAGCGATAAAACCATAAATTATGCATAATGTTAAGCTAACCATACGGATAAGCATTTTGACTAGCAAAACTACTACATGAGTTGAAAAATTAAAATAGGAACACAGAAAAGACCGAGAAAATTATGAAAAAATGCGACGGAAAGTCGAATGTACTAACAATTTCAATACGGTTTTTGCATAATAATACCTGCATAATATTTGATATTTGCATAAGAAGTGAAATAAAAACGGACAGCGACAATACTCAAAAATTTTTTACAAAAAAAAAATTTTTAAGCTATAAACATATAAAAGACTAAATTATAATACAAAGATTAAATGCACCATAGAATAAACTGAATAATAATTTATAAATCCATTAATAAAGTGTGTATATTTCCATATTTGACTCTTTCATTTTAACGTTAAACCATCCAAAGTAATTAGTTTTAAATTTAAAAAAATAAATATTTTTAACGGTAAAATGAAAAAGTTAATTTATGGAAAAACGGATTGGAGCGCAGAGTTTTTTTAATTCCGTCTTTTACACAAAGTATACAAAAATTAGTTAACAACTGCAGGTTTTTATTTTGAATTAAGTTTTTTTGATAAATTTTTTTCAAAATAAGGTAAAATATTACATTAATAAAGCTGAATTTTTTTCAGGCTGAAATTAAGAGCGTACCGCTCGTCGTCAAGAAGAAATAAAAAATAAAAGCGCAAACTAAGAGAAATAAAAAAACAAGTCTTTAGTGGTAATGTAACCAGATTGCGTCATGTGTTCTCTTTTGTCCACACGTGATATTTTTTGAAAGAATATGTGGTTACTTAAGAACACCAAACAATTTCAGCTTAATAGCTTTAATAATATTATTAATCGCTTTAATAATTAGCTTTAATAATAACTAATGAAATGATTAGTCGCAGCTCGCAGCAGGATAAATTGCACCATGTGCATTTTTTTTTAAATAATAAATGTAAAATTAATTACTTTATTTTTCGTCTCTTAAGTTTAACCGTCATTAACTTGAAAACTACGTGCAATATTAGCTGATTAATGTGTTTTAATTTAATTATTTAATTATTATGATTTTACGTGACTATTTTACGTGATACAAAGAATTACCAAAAAAACCAATCAAATTATGAATCTAACGTTTGATAATATTTGTATTCTATTTAATCTTTAAAATATATTTTTAGTTTTTACCAATATTGCTATATGATAATCTGCTTGTTTTAAATCGAGTATAAAGTTACAAACCTATGTAAATTATGTGTATCGCTTTAATATAGGTAAAATCGCCCCATGCTGCCCTCCCGCGCCACACACGGTTTTAATTATCCTTAAAAAGATATATCTTTTAAATTCTTATTATTCTTAACAATATCTTTTGAATTCTTATTATCTATAAAAATACTTACTATTTAAATTCTGATTCTCCTTAAAAATATCTTTTCACTTTTTTTATCTTTAAAAATATTTATCTTTTAAATTCTTATTATCCTTAAAATTATCTATCTTTTAACTTCTTATTATCCTTAAAAATATCTATCTTTTTAATTCTTATTATCCTTAAAAATATCTATCCTTTAAGTTCTAATTATCCTTCAAAATATCTATTTTTGATTTCATGGGTTCGATGTAACAAAAGGTTTAATGTTTTATACCAAAGTAATTTGAAGCCTCGCAGTTTTAGAGCCATTTTAGACACAACATTTCAACCTAGAGCCTGTAAAAAAACTTAAAAACCTAAACGTAAAAGTCAAACTAAAATCCCAAAAAAATCATAAATTTAATCTATGTCTAAGATTGCTCGGCTTCATGTACCTTTGGCTTTATTTGAACAGGTACCGCAAGAAAAATAACCAATAAGAGAATTTGGTGAGCTTCAAGAGGCCAGTCAACTAACCGCATGTTAACAATCGGCTAAGTTAGCCGATTATGAAAGTTCCTATTTTTAAGGTTTTTCTAATAGTTTTATGATAATATTTGTTAGTTTTAATATGATTTTGTTTTGTTTAATCAAAATAATTAACTTTTCAACGTTGAAATTAAAAAATAATATAATAAAATGATTGACTTGAAAAAAGGCGTAAAAACCAAATATAACTTTTATTAGACTGTGTTTAAAAGGAATATGGAGAATCACGACAGTAAATTCAATGTACACAAAGGTCTTGAAAAGAATTAAAAATAATTTGTATAAGACCGGAAAAAATGAAGAAGAAGAAAAATATGCACTACCAGCTGTTTTTTTAGAACAAATGTTTTATGTTTGTTATTTTTGTGAATTATGATCGTGTTTTTTTCCGTTAACCAACGTCATATACAAATTATTTATCTTCTTGAGACCTTTGTGTACATCAAATTAACCGTCGTGATTATTCATAAATCATATTGTTAAAATTATCATGTTTTATAATTTAAAACAAACGAATTATGGAATTTTACTTGAAAAAAAGTAAAATTCAAGCAATAACAGTTGTTTTTAGTAACCGGGTAGCTTAACAATAGTTGACATGTCGTTAGTGGACCGGACCCAGAAAGTTATATTTTTTTAGCAATATAGGTTACATCAACTATACCTTATACCTTATGATTATACCTTATGGTCCCATTATACCTTATGGAACGTTTTAAATTTTAATTTAAAACAACAAAGCAATTATTCTAGAAATTATTTTCTTAATTTCGTACAAAATATTTTTATAAGCGACATTAAGGAATTTTTCATAGATAAAACTGTATTTTATTATGATAGTAACTATATTTGTTTTCTTAAAATATCTGAATCCCACTTAAAGTTGCGGTACAGAGAGTTGTTGTCATCGATTTAACAATGCATTTTTATAAAAAAACTTGCTCCTGCCCCCAAGAGCACCCAAATTTTTTTTGCCAAAGTATCTTCTATGTTTCAGGAGATATCAGCATGTCACTCTCCACAAAATGTTTTTTTTCTCGATGAATTTCTAATTTATTAATAGAGTGCTCAATAGATATAAAAATTTAAGTTACAAAAAATACACTTAAAGAAATCAGCAATATTCTATTTTCTTTTGATACCCTGATTATTAAGATTGACGCAGTATTTGTTGAGATCTTGCGTTTTTAATACAAAAATCTGCAATTTTTGAGCTAAAACACCGTGTAGATAAAAACGTTGGGCAAACTTAATCGAAATTTTGCCGTAAAACAACACATAAAGAATATTGTACGGGCAGGAAACAGTACACTATCTATTATTTTCACTATTTTGTGATTAAAAAATCTAATGCAACATTCCTAGACAGATAATTCCTCACAAAAATATAAACACAAAAAATTAAATCAGCTTAAAAACAAAAATTTAAACATTTTTTTGTTTTTGTGACTATAACTTCGAAAATAGCTAAAAAAAATTATCTTTATTATTTGCTCCAAAACAGAACAACTTTAAGGCTAATTAAATCATATTTGATTGCGTAATAATTCGAACTATAACTTGAGTTTTTGATAAAAACTGTGAATTGTCCAGTGAAAAAAAGCAAATTTGCAGAAAGCGCTGAAAATAAAATTATTTGTTTTAAAATATAAAATAAAATAACACAAAACAGACATTCTTGTGAAGAAAAACTAAAGGTCCATTCATACTAATGACAAAACGTCCTTTGGACAAAGTCCAAAGGACAAAATCCAAAGAACAACGTATTCATACTTCTTGTCCTTTGGACTTTTCCCTTTGGATTTTGTCCTTTGGACTTTGTCCAAAGGACAAATTCTGAGTAGCGTTCATACTTCGTCCAAAGGACAAAGTCCAAAGGACGTTTTGGCTTGTCCAAAGGAAGTTTTGGTTTGTCCTTTGGACTATGTCCAAAGGACGTTTTGTCATAAGTATGAATAGACCTTAAATGATTTTTACATTTATTTAATATCAAATCAAAAAATGTATTACCCAAAGTCGAAACTCGTTAAACTGTACACGAGGTCAACCCAATACTAAAGGCTGGTTCATACTTATGACAAAACGTCCTTTGGACAAAATCCAAAGGACATTTTAGAAAAGCCAAATCGTCCTTTGGCCTTTTTCCTTTGGACGAAGGTATGAATGCTACATGAATGCCTTTGTCCTTTGGACTTTGTCCAAAGGGCAAATTTCAAATTCGGGCTTCGTCCTTTGGACAAAGTTCAAAGGACAAAGTCCAAAGGGAAAAGTCCAAAGGACAAAGGACGTTTTGACGCTGTGTTTGTCCTTTGGAAAAAATTCAAAGGAATTTTGTTTTTTGGACTTTGTCCAAAGGACGTTTTGTCATAAGTATGAACCAGCCTTAACTCGACCACACGCGTGCTACTTCTTTATAAGTCTTAAAAACTTAGTTAAATTTGTCGCGACAATTTTTGCAGGTTTTTTGTACAAAAACTCCAATATTTCAACAAATATTAGACCAATCTTAATAATCAAGGTACTAGACAAGTAGAAAATTTACGCCTTCTTCGAGTGTATATTTTCTACCTTAAATTTATATACCCATTAAGCAAATTTTTAAGTACAGAGTCACCGAAAAAACCAAACTTTTCGGGGGTCATATCTCCAGAACCTCTAAAGACATTTTGGCAAAAAATCTTTTTAATATTGACGAAAGATGGTAGTTTTCACCAAAAACCATCTAAATTGTACCACAAATTTAAGTAAAATTAACATTTGAACATTGAAATCATGAAAATTATCAACATGTACTACAATGCAATTTATTTATTACGTGACATTTATGAATTATGGATTCAAAAATAATTTCATATGTAAGTAAAATAGGTAATCTTTGCTCTGTATTGCAATGGGTTTCTACTGAACGCTTTAGAGACCTTAACATTTTGACTTATAATTTGCACAAACGCATTGAGTTTCCTAAAAAAAATCTGCGGTGCTGTGTAAACAAAAAATTTTATCTCCATACAACTTATGTGGGCGTGTCTAAATTATTTGCGTGAGAAACCTAAACAGCTAAGTTTGGTTTGCCTTTAATTTGGTACTCAGAACTCAGAAAATCAGTCGGAAGAAACTCCTAAATATATGTATGGTTATTTAGTGTACGAACATGTAAAGAAATAAAAATCCATAAACTAAAATCCGCTGAATTAAGAATATCATTAGAAAGTTTGAATACTTCAATCTTGCTCAATTTTTTTGAAAGTACGTAAAAATGTTTTTTGCAAAATAATGTGGTTATATATTTAGTTTTTTACAGTAATATTTTTCATTTTGATATACAAATATAAATAAATTGTTACAAAATATTAATTTTTAAAAAACCTAGAAATCAGTCTGATGCTATGTGGCATCGCGCGTGTTTAAAAATATATTAATAAGCACGCACGATGTTCTTTTCGACATTTGAATTTCCATTTTAATTTTAAGACCTTCAATACGTTTTGGAATTTCTGTCGTAATTTGTAAAAATCGAAAAAAATTGAATAACCGTTATTTGTTATTTTAGGTAAAGCTGAAAATTATCTGATACCAGAACTTTTACTGCAATGAAAGTGTAGCTTTTAAAATATTTTAAAGGACCAAAGTCAATCAATCATAAGCTATTAATGCAGCGTATAATTTATGTCAAATAAAATTTATCTACCGGCTTTTAAAAGATTCGTAATATAGAAGATTCAACGCACTTTAACCGCAGTATCGAAAGTATCTAAACTCAAATTCAAATAAAACTCAAAATATAAACTTTTTTTTTCAAAAATTAAAAAAAAAACTTTGATCGACTCAAATAAGAGCTACAGTAACATGTTTGTTAATGTTTAATGACGGACAGTAAGCAAAACAGCTGGTCATGAATCAATATCCGTTGATTCAAGTAATTCTTCGATCTTTAGTATTTGCAGTGGTTCTTCTGGGTATCGTTGGCAATTTCATCAATGTCCTGGTATTCAGCCGAGAAAAAATGCGCTCCATATCTATCAATCAAGTTTTTTTACTGCTTTCCGTGGTGGACGGCTTGATATTATTCTGCACCCTGTTTCTGCTACCGTTTCCTGTTTTAGCAGAGCTTTCCGGGCGTTCGAAACTGATCACCCTTGCAAATACGGCAACTCTAATAACCTTCCCTGTCGCCATGTGTCTCTGGTTTGTCAGCGTTTACATAACAGTTGGTCTCTGCGTATTTCGCTACTTTGGAACTAAAAACCCGTTACGGGTGCGCCAATTGTACACGAAAAATAGAGCTCGATTATATGTACTCGTGGTTATACTTTTAGCTGTTGTTTTCAGTGTTCCTCGTTGTTTTGAATTAAAGTTAAGAAATCGTGTATATACTCAGAACTTTACAACTAGAAGAAATGATTGTAGTATAGTTGAAAATATAAGTGCGAAAGAATCAGATGTTAAAGATATAATTCAAACAAAAATCGGAAGCAGTTTTGAATATATTTTATATTATAAAACTATTACTAACACAATGGTGCTGTTTATTATTCCTTACACCATTTTATTTTTTGTTATGGGGCAACTTATTTCATCGATAAAAAGTCCGAAATCCTATCAAATCAATTCCGTTATAAAAGGATTGACCAAAGCGAACGCTTTGATTTCTGTGAGATTATCCGATTATTGCAGTAATTCCTTGGAAGGAAAGCCCCCCGCGTCTTGCCAGAAAATCCCGGCTTCCAACTTTAGCCGAAAAACTTCAGACGGTACATCCAATGTCAGGATATCTCAGCAGGACGCGTCCTTAGCAAGTAGCGAAGCCCCTGAAAAAACTACTGTAGGTTTTCCACGGGGCGTCTCCGCGGTCCCTCCTTCATTCACATCAGTCCGTAGAAGTCTGTTGTCATCATTGAATCCGATATCAAGCAGCAGTTTCAATACGTGGATTATCGCGCAAAAACTATCTAAAAAACGGCTGAAAAAAAGCACTTCCTTGAATGAAATCTCCCGCCCGCCCATGAATGGGAAATTTTCTCAGTGCTCTTATCTTTCGAATGTGTCCAAGGGTGGAAAGTTGGTGTCTTTCGAGTCGGCGCGCGAGCTCCAGGAGCGCAGAAACTCAGCGGTCTTGGTGGCTCTAATAGCTGTGTTTATGGTCTGCAACTTTCTTCCCATGGTCAACAGCATTCTGGAAGCTTTGGAATACGGCAGGACCGATCTGACCGAAATCGGTAACCTTCTAATTTGCACGCATTCTTCGGTGAACATTTTTGCATATAGCCT